>JASBWR010000092.1:0-117808 GCA_030039265.1 Naganishia cerealis
CAACCTTATCATTGGTCCTCGATGTTCGCAATTTCAGTTGCGATCTCCAATCCTGTAGGAATCCTGTAGGCTCAACATTTGCGTAGCTGTGGTTTTCTAGTGAATTTCTAATTTGCTCTTATCGGCCCCTGCGCAACCTTAGTGCCATGCGCCTATGGTGCCATGGTGCCTAATCACCTTCAACCGGCACACCGGTTCCTGCAGCCGCTATCGCAGTCTCGGCGATCGCCGATACACCTGCAGGAACGTACCAGGCGATAAGGGTATAAAAAGATAACATACTCCCATCGAGTAATCAAGATTTACAATGTCTTTGGTCGCATCTTCATACGGAAAGGGAAACGTCAAGTTCTTAAAAGTCAAGAAAAATCCTAGCAATCCAAAAGAACAAGATATTCTTCAAGCAAATGTTCAGGTGTTGTTAAGAGGAAATTTTGATATTTCATATACCAAAGCAGACAACTCACCAATTGTTCCAACTGATACCGTTAAGAATACTGTGTTGGTAGAGGCCAAGACCACCGATGTTTGGCCCATTGAGAGATTTGCGGCTCATTTAGCTAAGCATTTCATCAACAAGTACTCTCATGTTTCCGGAATCGAAATCACTATTCAGCAAGCTAGATGGACTCGTTTTGATGTCAATGGTAAGCCACATGCCCATTCTTTCCGCCACGATGGCCCAGAAACCAGAAACACTTATTTGAACTATGACAGATCGGGAAAGTTGGTGCTTGAATCCTCTATCAAGGACTTGACCGTGCTCAAATCGACTGGTTCTATGTTCTACGGTTACAACGTGTGTGACTACACCACCTTGAAGCCCACCAAGGACAGAATATTATCCACTTCCGTGGCTTCAACCTGGACTTTCGATCCTAAGAAAGTGTCTACTTTGGATGATGTTTTCAAGGCTGCTGACAAGGGCCTCTTCGACAACACCTACGACGCTGCTAGAAACACCACTCTTGAATTGTTCGCCTTGGAAAACTCTCCTTCAGTCCAAGCAACCATGTACAATATGTCCACCAAGATCCTCAAGTTGGTTCCTGAAGTGTCCAAGGTGGACTACGTTCTTCCTAACATCCATTTTGTTTTGTTCGACTTGAAGTGGAAGGGAATTGAGAGCAATGACGAGTTATTCTACCCATCTTCTGACCCCAACGGTTTGATCAAGTCCACTGTTGCCAGAGACGCCAACGCCAAGTTATAAGTATAGTAATGTAAGAATTGAGATATGAATTTGAAGAGTCTGTAGTCACTCAATCTGTTTTAATGACATTTAGCTATGTTCCATTATTCGATTTAGCTATGTTCCATATACTTTGTGATTTTAGCTGTATGTCATTACTCGATTTCAGCGATGCTCATCGCGAACTTTTCAACTATCATGAATGAACGAGGACGGATCTTGACTGCGATAGGGGTGACCGCGGCCACCACTGCTGTAATTATCGAGGCATTTCGTTACCTTTATAACTCCAGTCGTTCAAATATCACAAAAGTGGAGCCAAAAAAGACCATTTCAAGGAGCACTTACGACGAAGAACTTATTTTGGAACAACTAGCAAGAAACTATGCATTTTTGTCTCCTGAGGGTATGAGCAAGGTACGAGAGCAGCGTATAGTGGTTGTTGGTGCTGGAGGAGTCGGCTCATGGGTTGCTACTATGTTAGCTCGTTCGGGTGTGGGAGCGTTGAGAGTCGTAGACTTCGACCAAGTGTCCCTCAGTTCCTTGAACAGACATGCAGTTGCTACCATCTCCGATGTAGGAACTCCAAAGGTGGAGTGTCTCAAAACCCATTTAAAACAAATTGCCCCTTGGATTCATGTTGAAGGAATAAATCAGTTATGGAATTTAAAGTCAGCTGAAGAATTGATTTTCGGTGGAGATTTCCGGCCAACATATGTTGTCGACTGCATTGATAACATTGACACCAAGGTAGACTTGTTGGCATTCTGCCACGAAAAAGGACTCAAAGTGATCTCATCGGGTGGAGCTGCTTGCAAGTCAGACCCATCTCGCATTAATATCTCTGATATTTCAAAAACTGAAGAGGACCCATTGTCACGATCTGTGAGAGTACGACTCAAGAAGAGAGGAATCATCTCCGATATACCAGTGGTTTTCTCTGCGGAAAAACCCGACCCTAGGAAAGCACAGCTCCTTCCATTATCCGAGTCTGAAATTGAAAAGGGAGATGTCGATCAACTTTCAGCAATTCAGAACTTTCGAGTTCGGATTCTTCCCGTGTTGGGAACCATGCCGGGAATGTTCGGATTAACTCTCGCAACATACATCATCACGTCCGTCGCTGGCTATCCAATAGAACCAATTGAGGGAAAGAACCGCTACAAGATATATGATAGTCTTCTTCAAAGTTTGGCCGGCCAGCAGTCTCGTATAGGAGAACCAGATCAAAGGGTTCCCATAGCATTAAGTGATGTAAGTTACATCTTGGAGGAGGTATTCCATGGAAAGTCTCCAGTTTCGTTGTACTCCACCAAATTGACTCTTTCTCGATGGGATCCAAAAAAGCCGATTTCGTTTCAAAATGTTGTTGTTTTGACCAAGGAAGAGCAACGGTACCATGAAGATCATGTGTTGAAGGGTGGAGAAAAAGTTGAAGAATGCTACGACCTGGAAGTAATAGAGCGGGTTGAAAAGCGGTTCGAGGAAGAAAGATATTATAGCCAATATAGATAGCATAGAATGTACCGATATACACTTCCACAAGCACATCATTTGACACTAATGCTCTGTTCGCCTACCCGTTCGCCTACCTATTCATTTCCTCAATTTCGCAACCATCGGCCTGCATCCGCATACCGAATTCAAATATTCATTGCCACTTGACGCAAACGAACCATGTGGCGTATTCGACCATTTGTGCGAAACCCCGTCTTCGGGCGGTACGGAACCTCGGTTTTGAGGTCTCCTCGTAGTAACATATACATGAAGCGCTTCAATTCTACTCAAGCTAAACCACAGAAGAAGCCCAGCGGTATTAAAGCACTCATGAAAGAATATGGATACGCGGGATTGGGTGTTTATTTGGCCCTCACGGCCATTGATCTTCCCATATTCTACGTTTTGGTCCACTCTATGGGCCAAGAAGAGATTGAGTTCTATGAAAATAAAGTTAAACAAAAATTCGGCTACGGAGTGAGCGATGAAGAACTCAAAAAGAGACAAGAAATCAACAAGATTCATGAAGAAATGGAGTCCGACAATATTCCCAAGCCAAAAAATGAATCCTTATGGTCGACTCTTCGCAATCTGTTCTCGTGGACCGAGTTTGCTATAGTCTATGGTATTCATAAATCGTTCATTTTCGTTAGACTTCCCATCGCAGCTGCTATCACCCCGGGAATTGTGAAGACTTTAAGAAAGTGGGGCTTCCGTATTGGCACTGATAAACTTGCCACTACAGCAAACATTGCCAAGGAAGGCATCAAGGACTTTACTGCCGCCAATCCCAAGTTCGGCACCAGACCCAATGGTAAGAAGAGATGGTTTAGTTGGTTCTTTTGAAGTGGTACATTTCTAATAAATATATGTATATAGGTCTATTTTCAAATCCCCAAGAATGCTTTGCTCCGCTCATATACAAAAAATGAGCATGCCACCATGGGAATCACTTTCATGTATCCAATCGTCAATCCAACAAAATATCCTTTCAATCCACTCTCCCGGAAAATCAACCGAGTCGTTTCTTTAAACGAAAGAAATTGTCCCTGGTTGATTGCACCTCCCACCTGCATTCTTCTACGAATCACCTCAAATGGGTATGCCGCAGTTTGAGAACACATTCCTGCAAGTCCACCAGCTATCAACTGGGCATAGGCTCGGAGTGGTTTCCTTGAATCTCTCGAATTCACCTCGTTTTTGTTCGAGGATTTTCGAATTATATTGGAAGATTTGTCTGAAGATCCCAGAACAGCCCAGCTAGCCAAATAACGAGAACGGAAAATGTCATGAATGAGGTCATGAGTGAAGAATGATACCCCAGCGTATGGTATCATGCCAAGGATAGTGGGGGCGAAACCTCTATAAAAGTTCGAAATGGAAACGAGTGGTTGTGGAAGTGTATTTCTCATGAACTTTAACCATTTTGGATCATTGGCTCTCCTAGCTGGAATCTCAGCAAATATGTCTTGGATCGTACAGATAAGTTTACCACGACGAAGGGTCAAGTGGTTGTGGCCCCGTGTATGAACATGTTTTGTTTCGAATGCCATTCTTATTCTGATCAAATCCAATGGATAAGTCAAAAACACCGATCCCAACCCAGAAAGTGAACCGGTCATGAACCGACGAAATCCCGTCTCGTATGCATCATGTGGTATCAATATTGCTCTTATTTGCTCGTAACTCACAAATTTGATAGCAGCATATGGAAACATTCGTAATAAAGTTACTGAGTGTCCTTGAAAAAGGCCAAGAATTCCATCGTTTTTCCATATTGATTTCCCAGCCATGTAGAAGCCGGAGAACGTGCCTCGATACTTCAAAAAGTCTGGATTTGACGTTTGAAATAAAATCTTTATTCGATCAAGAGGAGCAATGAGGGTTTTGGCGGCACTGCCAGCCACTCCACCGGCTATTCCTGAGCGCACGATGTACTCCACCGATTGTTTGTCGATAATCTTCACCTTTTTTGAGTCCCCGTCATTGGTAGATGCTCTCTGTCGAATTAGACTGCCATCTAGTGACAGAGATATCGGTTTTTCTGACATTTTCCCGAGGCTAGAGTAGAATTTTTGACACTTCAAGGTATCTACTATATTCCCAAAACGTCAGGAAAGGATACTAGGGTCCTAGAATGCAATATTTTGTTGTTTAAAAACAGGCGGTAACTATGCGGTATGTGTGATTTAAGTTGTGATGTCGGCGGCGTGTTAGTTGGTGATGAGAATATGGGGTTGGCCCGTCCCCCTGCAGGACATTTTGTACGGAGTTGGTGTGGTTGGTCAGACGAGTTGAAGCATGAGCAGAGGTGATTGCGGTTGATTAATGGTCGGTATATTACATTTCACTACGTATTTAGTCAATTCAAAGATTTAAACTGCCTTTCGAGAGACTAAAGTGGCTTAGTGTCCTGGGCCATGAGGTCGATACCCGGAGGTTCTGTCTTTGTGGTAATTGGAAGGTGATCTACCTCTTACAATCAATGGGGGTGTTTCGATTGATGATAGAAGTATGGGCTGAATCTGAGAATCTTCGTCCTCGATGATTCCCAATAATTCGACGTGGAGAGTGAAGTATCGCGAATTGACCGAGGTTGATTTGATCCGAATCGAAGACGAAAATTGGATACGTTCAAAACGAGCGACTCTCGCTATCGAGTCACTTGGATAGTTCTTGAGCACGGAATTGTCTTTTAATGCATTCAAGTTGGCATTGTGATAGTATTCGGCTCGATCAAAGTAAAAGATTTTGTTCATGTTTTCAATTTTCCCATTGTTGCGCTTGTTGCAAGAAGCACGTACTGTAGAGTGATCTGGGAGGTTTCCAGGAACAGCTGGGTATATTGGTGGGGGGAATTGAGGGCCCTTGTCCCGCTTTGGAGTGTGTTGAATTAAACTGATAGAGACGTCATCGTCTGAACATTTAGCAACAAGTCTAATGGCAAAGTAGCTGATTTCAACCTTGTTTTCACCAACAGATGATCTTGACAGTTTCTCATACGTGTAGAATTTGTTGTGTAAAAAACGTTCGAAATCAAAGTTCTCGAATGTGAAACTGGAAACTAGGGTAAAGTAGTTTCTTTTGTAACCTATCCAGGTTCCAGTCTCCCCCATTTCGAATCCTCGATCTATACGTGCTCCTAGTATAGGATTCACATCCATGTCATTACTCTTGCAATATATGTCTTGGTGGTGTCTTGTCTCTGAAAACTGTGGTCCCACTTTGAAAAGGTCGCTAGAGCGTGGAGCAACTTTACGGCTGGTAGCTTCGAGAAGGTCTGCCTCATTGGCCTGTGCTAGCATTTCAAGGTGGTGGTGACTATGGTTGAGCTGGCTCAATGGGTGTTGCAACTGTTGTGCTAACGAATGTTGTGCCAATTGGTGTTGCGACAATTGACTTATTTGAGCGTTCAAATGGTCCTGATCATGATGTACATGTGGATGGTGATGCTCTGCTAGCTGATGGGCGTGGTGCTGCTCTGCTAGTGTGTGTGTGTGGTGCTGGTGCAGCTGGTGATGGGCATGAGGCTGCAAATGGTGATCATGAGAAACATACGAATGAAGAGTATCCTCAACTTTCAAAGGAAGGTGGCCAACAGAATTGGCAGCCGCAACTGCCGCGGCCGTAGTAGCATCGTCGGGGATATGGTCGCCCAGTAAGTTCATTATTTTAGCAATTAAAGTCCAATGTTATTGATAGAAGCGTTGGCGATGACGAGAAAAATTTTTTCTAGAGTTAATAATAGCCAGCCTCCTTCGATCGGCCTGACACCCGACGGCGTTTCATGTTCGGAGAAACCCGTCGGCCGTTCCAGGCGTTCCATACTGTAGCTTAATTTAAACAACTGCTGAAAGAGAACGATGATAGTACAGCTGGGTGTCGGAAGAGTATCCGCCAGAGTACCGTAGGGCATTAAGTAGGTTAAGCAGCCTGCCAAGGAGCAATGGACAACGACGCCTTATCAACGTAATCCCAGTACAACACAAACGCCGGGGTTCCTTCAGCGCAATCAACAAATACTTGGTGGCATCCGTCCCACAATTATTACATACCAAGAAGTCGTCTATGTCAGATTGTTCACAGCCCGCCCCCTTCTGGGATCTCAGGAACAGCAAGTGGTTGATTTCAGCATCCCGGCCCTTTCACAGATCGCTTCAATCGATTCATGTCCATACACCCGGACACTTGATTGCGACGACTCTACGCGAATGAAGGTCCATTCGGTCGTCGATATCGCAAAGCATGAGAGTAAGGCTGGCCCAGTCGGCTCTCAGTCCCACAAAGTTAAATCAATGACCTGAGATTCGGGATGTTGCGGTTGCACATATCGCGCCTTGACAATCGGTAGGGTAATGATTTCCTCCCAGAATAGCCAAGCAAAGCTTAGAAGTCGTCTGGAAGATAACTCAAGAGGTAAGTCTGGGAACACAGTCATGATTGTAGGAAACCTTACTTCTTGTCTACATCCTCAATATCCGCATCCATCAGCGCCTCATCGATGTTGGTAAAGTTTTGCGCGTCCTCATCTTCCCATTCGTCTGTCAGGTGTTGATGCCGTGAATAATAGGCGACTTGATAGACTGCCACTGCCAACATCTGGTTCGATGATATCTTTCCACCAAGGGGAGCTGAATTGTATGAACGACGTTGATTACCGACTTCCGCTGTATATGCCTCAAGAATTGATTGCTTGGCCTCTTCGACGATGATTTGGAAAGCATCTTTTACCGGATCCTTCAAGTCGTGATCCTTGATCTTTCGTCTTTTCAAGTTTTTCAAGACAATACCCGAAAATGCCTCGGCTTCTGATAGGCGATATCGTATAAGCAGTTGCCATACCTCCGTATCGTAAGCGACCTTCGCTTTAGCGACAATCTTCAAGATGGATAATGGGATTGTCGGCTTCGTTAGCAGATAATCGATTCCTTCGTCGACTTCTGATTGAGAGAGTTCTTCAAAGACTGGTTCGGGATCGACAATTCGGAAAAGTTTGCCAAGGATCTTCTCGGATCGATACGTATTGTCGGGTTTTCCCATAAAGTCAGGCCATTTGAATACTCGGAGACCGATAGGGAGATCGGCCGGAACACCAGTCTTTGCAAAGTCGACGGCGACACTGTGTAAACGTGAGAGTTGACTGCATTCATAAGAGAAAGGGCTTTTGAGATCTGTCCAGGCTAGATGGTTGTTTGCAATTTGACCAAGCATGTCGTTCTTGAGATGATTGACAAAGTTCGCCTTGATGAACGGAAGAGACACCCGATCGACCCTAGTAGGATCCGGTGGCGTGTAGTCCATAGGCATGGCGTTTCGTTCGATGATCAGCTTGGGATCCCAGATCAACGTGTAATCGTCACCGTCCAAATCTCCGCCTCCCAACTGATTAGGCAGGTCTCTTGCCCCTTGTACATTGAACACAATAACATTCCTAAGGTGATGGAAAGACGGATTGTTCACAGCCTTCACCCGCCGAACATCCCCAGTATGCATTGCAGGGGCTCGGCAGAGGATACAGTCCCCTTCGACGATTTGCGGTGCAGAGTTCAACTTCTCGGGGTCTTGCCATTGACAGAAGATTTCGCCTTCTTTCAGAATCCCATATTCATCCGGAACACCTGTGTTGCGGGATCACTCGAATTAGTTAACCTTGGGAGGCACGATAATTAGTCAAACTCATCTTACCCATCAAGAAGACTCCCTTTTCTACGGACAAACGAGCCCTCCATTTGAGATCGTATAGCAATCGAACTTCCAGTACTCTGAGAAGGCCTTGTATACAGGCGTCCTTGCCAAAGCCCGCTTCTACTAGAGGCTTTACCGGGAACTATTAATGTGGAGGTATCAGTAACGTGCTACGTTTGCTGGACTTCAGTAACGTACATGACACATCATCTGCACCAGTTTCATGTCAATCGTTTTTTCATAGGTATTGTTCGCGAATCTCTTGGGCAAGCCTCGAATCTGTCTAACTTCCGCATTGAACATGTTGATGAATGTTTCGTCAGGGATACCCAGTGCAGAAAGTAGAGCGATATATTGCCTGTTCAACGTAGCTTTGTTGTAGATCGCAGACTATAAAAGAAACTGGTCAGCCAGTCTGCTCAGGAGCTGCAAGCTATCGAAGGAGGGATTTACTCTAACGACGCAGAACTCTGTGCGATCAGATTCGTATTTGATCATCGAGTCTCGTAGCTGATACGTGAAGCCCGTGAGTCGTTTTGACACCGCCAAAACACCCTTGGCGCCTCCGATACGGACTTGTATTGCGGATGGTGTCGCATCATGCCCTGAACCTTTGATTCCCAATACTCTGGCCGTTGCTGCTGCCAATTCTTGCGAACAAAGTCCCGCGCCGTCTGTGAACGTGTATTTACCAACCTTGACGTCTTCTGCATTTGGCAAGCGTTGGATTGAAGCGCCTCTGACCTCTCGAGTAGTACTGAAAGGGATACCCATACGCGAAGCATATTTCGCCACGATCGTTTCCTCGATATTCCCCATCCACCGGCGAATTTGTTTCGCGCCGAGATCTGAGCCACTAGATGAGACATACCAACAGCCATGCTCTCTCATCTGAGATGCGCTGGCAGCTAGGAATTCGAATTTCTGACCGGCAAGGAAAAGTCCATGGTTCAGAACTCGGCGTATACGGGCCAGCGTGCCGACTGATTCGTTGATTCCGTCCACCGCACGGACACTAGGATTCATCTTTTAATGCATTCATGTCAGTCCATGAAATCCTATAAGCACATGTGTACATGCTGAGTATTACCTGAATTCTGTCATCTTCGTCGGTCATGGTCACTCGGATAAAGCACTCAGGGTTCTTGAAGGCTCGTAACACGCTGTTGCCGGTTTCTGGCTCTGGCGGAAACAACAAAATCTTCGAAGGTGTCACGTATACTCGTCGAATGCGAACGATGTGTGGCGGATCCTCTACGAACTTGGCTGATTTCGCGAGTGCTGCTTTTTCTACGAGGCGGTGCAATTGTCTTTCAGCAAACATTGATTTACAAACGGTCGATGACCCGCTGACTTACTCTTCACATATGTATTAATGTCCCTGATCCTCTCTTCATTGAACATCGCAGTCAAAATCCTCTCCTGATACTTCAGTTCTTGCTCTGCCCCGTACGAGCCGTTTTTGCCACCAGAACGTGTCGGACAGTGCTTTTGCAGAGCCGAAAGCAACTGATGAACCTCGAAAGGCAAGATAATACCATGGCTTACCAAGCCCTCGATCAACCATCTCATTGAAAACTTTTGCTCATTCAGCAATCCCGCGAGCTCTCCCGCCAGTCTCACCAGGTCTCCGGGTTGAGCGAAATTGGATAGCCCCGCGTGATCAAAGTTGTTACTTTGTCCCGGCAGCGACTTACCGGGAAGGGTAGGCATGCCATAGGATTTGAGCGATTTTCGTAGTACCCCTTCAGAGCGCGCTGAGATGATACTGGCGTCTTGAGCCTGAGCACCGTTGTGCCCAGCAATCCGAAGATCCGGTCGAGTTTTGACTGAATAAATGCGGAGTCTTTGCAAAAGTCTGGTGAGCATATTGTACTGGTAAGATGTGAGGTAGAGGGTGAATCGGTAGGTCAAGAATTGTGATATCTGTAGTTCCGTTCATGCGATGTAAGTTAGCTGACGGACAACGCAATAATGTATGCGATGCCTTTCGGCATACCTTGAACGTTTCCTGTTCCGCCCAGACCGAAATTGTCCCAGCGTCCACTTCATCACATGGCTTCGTCCCATGCATATCTACATCCGTAAAATCCCAACTCGTAGCTTGTCGTCGTGTAATCCTTCTCTTTCCATGGTGTACGGTAATCCTCTTTCCGCTTCTGTTTGTGATAGGAACATGGAACCGAGGAGGTCGTCGTAAAGAGATCGTCAGAACCACCCGAGAAGTTTTAGTTGGAATTAACTCCGTAACCGGAGACGGGGCTCGACCAAAGTCGTCGTCGTCGGAAGCCGAATGGACAGAAACAGGTGATTTGGCACGACCATTTTGCCTGTTCCCAATCGATGTACCATTCTCGCCCGTTCCACGTCGAGACTCCTGGCTCTCAGGCGCTGCAACGCTTCGCCAGAATGTTGTCGTCTGCTCGTCCTTGACACAAGCAATGCCTCTAGACATGACGTCCGTCATCTCCACTTGAGCGTCAATATATTGAGCATGCCTCGGGGCAGTCACATAGGGGAATGCGTGAGGATGGCTGACCTGTGGTTGAACCCCCTGAGGTAGAGCGTGTATATCGAAATGAAATCGTGCTCGTTGCTTGTCAAATCGAATACAAGACCGCTTGTTGTCGGTAGGATATGAAATGCCCTACCAAGAAATAGGTGTCAGTGCAAGATTCAACCCGCTAGCGTTGTACAGAAGAGGCTCTCACCTCGTAAAACTTAAGATTCCGTCCATCCATACTGCCTATGGCTATCTCAGAAACTTCGAACCGGTACTTGCTATCATCATCGGTAAACGGGTTCTCCTGTCCTTGCAGGATTTCGAAGTCGTCCTCTTCGTCGTCGACGTACTGCGAACGTGGGCGAGAGGCCATTCTTATTCCTCGTCAGTGAACTTTGTGAAGATGTCACTGGACGTAGGAATACCGAGTAGGAGGCGAAGTTGGACGTCAGTACTGCGCGGAATGCAGCAGGTCTGACAATGGCGTTACTAGCTGTAGCATTAATATTGGAGCAGGCGTCTCCTACGGTGCAGTGTACTCACAAAAGCTCTTGTTTGACTGTGACCCTACTATCAATCTATTACTACCAGAGACTGCAAAGTATTCATGGCTTGAATTATCCACGGTTCCTGCTTGGCACACCGCTCAAGGTTCTCAAATCAACAGCAAAGTCATTCAGCGCGCGTTTCGTGAACAGGAAGCCTGTGCAAAGCGATAAATTGCTCGAGTTTGAATCTTGCAGTACAAGCAGAAGTGCTCCGATTAATAGCTGCGTTGGATGCCTTCTCACATACGCCTCTAAATCCTGTGCAAGCTGGAGGCATCCCATCATCCATTGCATAATTCATACATCACCTCCTGTCTCGCTTTCGGAAGCGCGGATGCAAAAAAGTTCGAGTGATCGCTCGACCGCCGACGAGCTCACCGACACTCTTTCGGTTCCTGTGACGAGGTCAAGAAATACTTGAAAACCTACTCGAGCATTCAGCGGCTGCAGCTGATTGGCATTAGGACCCCAACAGGGAGCTGCCAGGGATAGCGAGTGAATCGTATTTCCTCAGTATCCCGCACACTTGCGATGTATGCTACAACCGGAACTAGCTGCAGCTCGAAAAGGCCAATAGCGGATTGATAAGGCAATCTTTCCTAAACTATCGCCGACTCTCACGATGCAGTCACCCTCCGGCACCTCGACGCCTACGATCTATAACCGGCAGCCCCGCCTACAAATTCCATCTTCGCTTCCCTCTCTTCTGCAAACAGAACTGCTCCTGCTTGACCGCTTTTTGAGAAAGAACAAACCGCAACACCGATCAGGGCTGTTTTACCAGAAATGCGTACATGTCCTTCGAGTGATGAAGCGGTTGACGGTGGTGGTCTCAGAGGTAGTTACAATAAATGAACGCGGTGGAGGTACTCCAGTGGAAGAAAGCTTTTCGAGGAAGAGCACAAAGCCCGCGGACAGCAAAGTCGTTAAGAAAGCGGTCAGCGAGCAGCTGTCGCAAAAGCTATACAAGACAATAATAGAGTTGATCAATCGAGTGAGTCATCATGAACCTACTACCAGTGCGCTGAAGCATAGCTCAATCTTTTAAATAATAGGCGATCCCAGCATTGACGAAAGCCTTTGAGTGCGTTGTCCGTCAGGTATCCGATCTAAATGTCTCTGATCGCCTGTGCTTTATACAGGATCCTAGAAAAGATGATCAACCATCTTCACTTCCTCCCGTTAACGACAACGCTTCTGGCCATCACTTCAAGGATGTTTGTCGTCACGATTGACCTATCAGCTTACGCTATACAGTACCGAGAAGCAGCTCAAGATCTAGCTTTACATGGTCAAACCAGTAATGGTACATTACAATCGGCAATCGTCAAGGAGAAAAACAAAGACAAGGCACTGCTCAGTCTGGAAGATATTACCGAGATGCTTGTCAGTGGGAGGATGTCAAGCGGGAGAATGTCGATGGCTCAGGTGCAACTCGAAGCCAGGTTATCAGCTTTGCGAGAATCAGCAGCAACGGACAACATAGGAAAGGGACAGATAACCCCCGCAGTTCTTGTTGAACCGAAAGTTCCAGTCATGGAGATGGAAGGAGAAGACTTTGGAGAAGCTGTTGAACCTATCGCCAGGGCGGTTCCACCTAAAGTTGAAATTTCATCCCGAATTACGCCTACCTCAGTTGCACCGGTCGTTCTTGATCCGCCATCCAGTTCTGAGGAAGACATAGCTGTGCCATCGATTACTCGCAAAACCTCTTCGGTTTCGACGAGAATATCCAAGAACCGGAAAGAAATAGAAAGAGTCCAAGACTCGCCCCTGGATTCCTCAGCCGCCGTGTCTGATTCTGTGAGTCTCAGCAAAGAAGGGGACCCTCGTAGTCCACCCCTTCCGACAAAGAAAGTCAAGGACAAGAGCCGGCCAGTTGATGCTAAGAAGATATCTGGTGTAAAACCGCAAAAACGGGTAGGCTCGGCCGTCATTGAGGATGCTAGCGAGGAAGCCACACTCAAGAAAAAGAAAAAGAAGGGGAAAGATCCGATGGACGATATTTTTGGGTTGTAGTCGTTAGGGCAACCGTAGATGTAAAACTCAGGTATACTTGTAACAAGTCATCATAATGGCAATAATTTGCCAGTACTGGATACTAGTAAGATTCGCCCTTGGCTATGATAATAGGAAAGAGGTTGTGCTCTGTCAGGCTTGGCCGAGGCCTCCCCGGTCTCGAGGTACAACCACCGGCAAGCCGGAATATCGTACCCCATCTTGGTGATATCTCCGGTCTCATCTCCGCTTTCTCTGCTCAGTCGCGCTCGCTTGCAGCCGCGTTTCCCGCTCGTCGTTGTTGGGGCAGCTGGAGTGCAGTTCACGAGTTGTACATTTACAACCTGTTGAGTAGGTCAAGCATACAACTGCTCCAAATCCCCAAACGGTTATTCGTGAACTCAAACCTCATTCTACCCAAAGCCCTCCATAATGTCGTATGTTCTCATGTTTGCTCTCTTTTCCGTGATATCGCTGAAAGCCAAAAACCTGTTCGATCCGAAGTGTCGACGCTCGATTCAAAGTTGCTGTTGAGAAGATCGGTGCTCTCCCCAAGGATGGCCCTATCAAGCCTTCTCAGGAAGACCAGCTTACTGTACGCATCGAATACTCTCTGATAGGAATACGAAGCTGACAGACGAGGACTTGGTCGTATTGTAGTTCTACGGTTTGTTCAAGCAAGCCAACGTTGGTGACGTCAACACTGCCAGGCCTGGTGAGTCCAACTATTATCGTTGTCTCAATCTTTTGGTGCTTACTACTACAATGGTCACAGGCTTGATGGACTTTGCTGGAAAGTACAAGTGGGATGCATGGAAGAAGAACGAGGGCAAGTCTCAGGAACAGGCCAAGAAGGAATACGTTGATGCATTCTTGGCTGTGAGTTATTGCTTAGATCGTATTTATTGAAGATCAGGATTAAAGCGAAGTTTCTCTCCCCAGATCTTGGACAAGAACCCAGGTCCCGAATCCGATGCTATCAAAGCTGACATCGATGGTATGTTGTCAGATGTGGCTCGTAAGGCTTGTAAACGGCTTGTCAGCTAACACCTCACGTCTATCCGTATGATGTAATCTTTTAGCTGCCAAATGAGGGTATGCCATTCCTTTTTTTTCGTATATCCTGCTACTGGCCAGCTCACTCTCTATTCATTTCCCATAGCTGCTCCCAAGGCCTAGATGCTGCACACCTCGTGCGGAATGCATAGTTATGGATTAGAGATGGCATAAATTAACTTTGTACTTCTAAATGGCTTGCGCAGCCGGATCATGGCATTTAGCCTCATGGTAAACGTAGAATATATGGAATATAACGGATAATCGGGATGAACATGATTTCGAGTCTATTGCGATACAGCATCAAGGAGTCTTTCATGGGCTACAAACTAGTACTTCAGCAGAGCAGATACTGTCATTAAAACTACGAGATATCGCCTTTCGTGTATACTATAAAGCGCGTCCTACCGTCTCATCACCGTGTCTTTCCTCACCAATGACCTCCTGTCGAAGCGGAGAAGCGTGAATGTCTCGGCTTGGTTTACGGAAGTGAGAGGTGGTCTTCTTGTTCAAAGCAAGGGGTCCAGTGGTGGAAGTCGACATGACTCCGGAATCACCAGCCTCGTTGCCGTACGAAGTGTTGCTGAAGGA
This sequence comes from Naganishia cerealis, assembly GCA_030039265.1. Classification (NCBI taxonomy): domain Eukaryota; kingdom Fungi; phylum Basidiomycota; class Tremellomycetes; order Filobasidiales; family Filobasidiaceae; genus Naganishia; species Naganishia cerealis. The sequence continues at coordinate 15,071 of JASBWR010000092.1, forward strand.
AGGTCGGTCGCCAAATCGCTCCACCCAGGCTCGATGGCCGACGTTGACACTTTCCCGCTCGATCAACTCGTACTCTACACCGTCGACACCTTCGATCCACCTTTCTGTGTATCGCTTGGCGCCGTCACTGCCATCGAGGACGAGCTTCTTGCCGAGGACGGCTTCTGCCGCTTCATCGCCGTAGATCTCTCGCCAGTTGCCGTCACGGTCTTTGAATAAATGACGAGTTGGCATGACTCTAGGGTTAGGATCGGCAATGGGTTGTACATAGGGGCTGTTATAAGATAGAGACGTTAGCTTGCGGCTCCGACATGGGATGGGAGTGAATTCAACATGCTAGATGTGGTATTTATGGATTTCTCGGTTGATGATATAGGTGTAGTAGGTGATCTCGATCGGAGTGACATGTTCCTGTGAGCATAAGAGCAATTGATCAGCATCTGGCAGGAAGGTGCAATGTGATCGAGACACCACTTACCTGAATAACCGGTTCCAAGACAGTAGTAGTGATATCAACCGTGTCCAGAATCCCCAACCTATCCTTCCAGTCTACCTGCTCAAACGCCCAAAGCTTTTCAGGCAGAGGCGATTCGAGCAAGGCCGCCTTCTCGAATCGACGGTCGGAGGCAACTGCTTCCTCCTCATACTTGATCAATTTGCCAATCAGCTCTTCCCGTTGTCGGTCGAGCTCGGCGTCCCGTGTAGCGGCGGATACCAACGGGCCTGCTTGCAACAACATGGCCTTTCCAGGCTTAGCTCGACTCGCAAGATGAGCACTGGCAGGACTGAAGATGGTAGCTGGCAAGAGAGCCAAATGTCGTTGAAGATGAGCGGCACATTCCTCTTCTGTCGCCTCAGGAGGATAAGGGTGGTCGGACAGGACTCGAGTGGCAATGTAGGCGGGATTCCAAGGCTTCTTCGTAATGGGACCCTTGTCATCGGTTCTTTCGAGTTGACGTGTGGCCTGATGTTTGTCAGAAGGGATAATCGAATAGTCTCCGTCGATGATTTCATCGGCGGTCGGAAGCGTGATGGGGAACAAAGGCTTGGGAGGAGACAAGTCGTAATCTTTATGCAAGACCTGCTCTCTGGACCCCTCTCGCCAAATCAAGGCGGACTTGGAACGATCGTCACTCATGACGGAAATCGATGCCGTGGGAGGAAGGTAGGCCGCAGCATGACCTTGAGGCGCTGGGATTCCTCTGTCGGTGGCAATCCGTTCCCCGATTCCGCGATAATCTTCTCGTTCGTCCGGAGTCTTGAGAACCTCTTGCTGGCCTTCATGTCCCCCTCCTAAAGTCAACTCCCGCTCCCTCTCAAGCGCTTCAGCGGCAGGTGTGTTAGGGATAGTGGGCAGGGCAAACTTTCCAGGAGATCGGGGTATCGAGCCTCGTCGCTTGACATTGCCGACGGTGTTGTTGGTAGCGGTTGCTCCGTTGGAAGCGGTTGTTCCGGGAACAGGAGGTAGAACCTTGTCAGCGACATCAAGGGAAGATCGTGTGGCGCTAACTGCGGGAGCGCCTTGATCGTGAGCCGTTGGTTCAAACCTGTCGTGATTGCTCGTAAGACCGTTCTGATGGTCATTCACATTGTTTCCCGGAGCTCTAGTGGCCTGGTCAACGCTGCTCCTGCCATTGTCCGAAGTAGCGGGCTTGGAAGGCGATGCAGGTGGCGACGAAGCGGCATCCGAACGGCGGCGGATATGGAGCTTCTGCAGAGCATTTGATAGGGAGGGCATAGCTGCTGGTCGGGATGAGAAGGGAGGCGATTCGAGGTGGAATAAGATTCAACAGGCGAAATTAGCTGTTTTCAGTCGCCGTCGGATATGACGTCACAGGTCGTCGGCCGCCGAGATTACGAGCGATAGGTTGTTGTCTTGAGGGGGGTAAGGTTCAAGTTGACGGGATGGCAGAAGAACGTCCTCTTGTAGAAATTCCAGCGGGTGGCAACAGACAGGCGGCTGCTTATAGATGGTAGCAAACGCTTGGTTTCTCAGGACTCGCTATATCAGCTGTTCGAGGAAGTGCTATCATCAGAATAAGTCACGGATCATCTCTGGTGCGCCCGCGAATACACGTTGAGGCCATGCCGTAGCTCATGCTCTGATGCCATGCCAGCTGCCATGCCGCGATCCAGGCTTCAAGGCGATGCCGAAAGGACTTCCACTTCTACGGTATATGGCCTGCATCAACAGTTTCAACTGCATTCCGCCAAGTCCCGAGGTAGCCCTCCGTTTCTAATTCGGTTGACTTGGCTCTTCTATCTTCTATCGATCGTGTGTAAAGCACGTCGCGGACAGGAAATCATGGGCGGTCATGAGATGAAGGATACATAGCAGAATGGTAGCGTGTGAGGAGGAGCTGTCTGAGGACAACACTAATGCACTCCGAGTCGGGCAACCGCCAGGGCGACTGGACAGGCCGGATATATATCTTCGAGGAAGCTCTTCTAATTCCGAAAATGCGCAGCTTCCCATAGCTATGGATACACAGGTGCATAAGTGCTACATGGGCAGAGCTACGGGGAGCGCCTACGAGTACGGCTCAGTAGCCGTTAGCTGTTGAGGACCTCTTCCGGCGGCTGCCGCGGAACGTACTGTTGTTTGCTGCGCAAACTGCTGCGTAAACGGATGGATAAGAGGGAGGGGAAAGTTAATGAGCAAAGTTAGGGGCCACAGGAGCTACTCGTACCACAAGAGACGATCCGCAAGCAACTCCTCAAGCGGCAACGAACAGCTGAACGAACTGGGGCGACAGCTAAGGGGGACAGCCGAAGGGACAAGTGAAGGGGCTGCCAAAGAGTGCACGTCCGCCGGTTGGATGACAGTACCTGAAAGCTCTATCCTGAGTCAAGTGACAGACACCGAGGAGGTACGCACCGCATACGTTCCCATGCAACTCATGACGAATTTGACGATCCTTATTTCCCTTTGCTTTCCCGCGACTCACGCAAGAACGTGATGGCACCAGGAAAGACTCTTTCGCAGGAGCACCCGCACTCAGTGATGTCATGAAGCCAATGAATGCACATGATGTGTGCTGGAAGAGGAGCTGCCCTACCTCGTCCCATGCGTTGTATGTGCAGGCCGACAATAACGACCGAGTTTGTTGCCCACTAGCGATCACTCACGCGTGGATGACGACATGTATGACGTATGTCGGCTGCATACATCATCATTCTGGAGCGCCGTGACGCCGAGAATCGCTGGATCTCACTATCGAAGGAGTATATAGGGAGGCGTGTCCACATCTCCCCTGCAATGCCTAAGACTGTTCCACCATAAACAAACGCATCGTATCACTGCAGCTTCTTCACACCACCTAGACAAAACCTACACCAAAATGTCCAACGCTCTTAACCACGCCAAGGAGTTCTTGACCCGATCAGCCCAGAACGACTCGTAAGTATAAGACAACTCCATCATCTTGACTGTCCGCTGACGTGAACTTCCTCTGATAGCACTGAGGTCTGCTCTGAAACCGCTCCTGAGATCGTCCAGGAACACATCAAGCAAAACGAACGAGTCGAGACCGTCGAGGCCATTGACCGAGAACGACATGTCCACCACCACCAGCACCGAGTTCAGCCCATTGTTGACAAGCAGGTTTTGGACACCAAGCACGAATTCAACGTCTTGCCCGAAGTTACTCGAGAGTCCAAGCATGACATGATCCCTGAACACCGAGCCAAGTTGGAGGAACAGCGAAACTTGTACCACAACACCCAGACTGCCGCACCCGTTGTTAGGGAGCAGGTCGCAGGTGGTGTCCAGGCCAACGAGCACGTCCACCACCACGTTCACGAAACCATCCAGCCCGTCATTCGTGAGTAATTTCTGCAGTAACCTGTCCTCAATTGGTTCTAATTGGATGCTCTTGTAACAGAGCGTGAAACCGTTGCTTCGACACACGTTCACACCACCATCCCGATCCACGAGAAGATCCACGATGCTCCCGGTAAGCCAAGTAGCTACAACGTTACATGACTAGCATTCTAACCTTCTGCACCTTCCTCAGTTGTCCACGAAATGACCACCCTCCCCACCGTCACCCTCGATGAATTCAAGTCCAAGGCCGGTGGTGTCCACGCCCACTCCCACCGAGACGGTGACCACTCGCACCAGTACTATGAAGGTTCTCCTCGAGTCGGTGGACCCGGTGCTTCCGAGGCAACTTCCGCTACTGGTCGACCCGGTACCACCACCGACAAGCTTTAAAACGTTTGTTCCGCAATCTGCATGACGACGATCGCCTCCGATCGTCGTAGTAGAACAGCATGTATCGAATCACGGGAAATACTTGTACGCAAGCCAGCGCTTGCTAGTTGATGTCTTCGATTGTACCAAATTATCACTATAGTATCTTCATGACATGTGAACCATCTGTGTTAAAATCGCTTGTGTGCTCTGCCCATAGTGGTGAATTGAGCGCTCCATCTACCTAGCCCAGTCTGTTCCCTGTGTTGCTCGAGTTGTCGGTCCCTGCTCGTGGAAACTGAAGGACAAGCAAAAAGAGGTTCTGCAAGGGGCGTTCAAGGAAAGGGCACTGCTGCAAGGCGAACTCGCAGCTAGCTAACAGTCCGAAAGAAATCGCCCAAGGATCCCATTGCTATCCTGGCCTGCGTATGTGCGTAACGTGCCCGTTGTCTCTAGACCAAGCAGCAACCGCCGTGTCATTATAGGGCTATCGGACCATCGGGGCTCACTTTCGGGTCTTCGGGTGGCCCGCGCTTCGGGGCTGAATTTCGGAAGCGCAAGATACGCGACGCTCGCGGTCGTCGCTAGCATTTCGATATGACTGTGGTATTTAGGCGGGGCCTCAGTTCGAAAGAATTGCTACATTGTCTCCCCTGCCAGCTCTCCATTCACAATGTCGTTCCGCTCCGCACCGATGCTCAGGCAGTCCCTCCGGCTCGCCGACCGGAGAGCAGCCCCCGTTGCTTCAAGCTGGACAGTCTCCTCCGCACCTACCAGAAACCAGTCAACAGGTTCTCGACCTCCCAAGCCTATCGATGACTCTACCAGTGCCCTTGATTGTGAGCAGATATGACTTGCCTGCGATTCCTCGCGACCTCGACGTTGATGCATTCTGCATTGGATACAGACAAGCTGACAAGCAAGCGACGACCACCGCCCGCTCTCCCGACGTTCTCGCATCCGCGAGCTCCCAGTGCAGAGGAAGCCGTAACTAACATCTTGTACAACACTCCTTCTCCTAGTTCGGAGCCGTTCAAGAAGTGAGTTGAATGAGGAGGACGAGAAGCTGAGGGCCCCTCGAGCGCTCATCAATATTCTCCGTTCAGGCACACCTTGAACTGTCTTGTGCAGAACGAGCCCGGTGTTTTGTCTCGAGTTTCTGGTATTCTTGCGGCCCGAGGTTTCAACATTGGTGAGTTTGCTAGAATACCTTGTTACCCTCAGACCCCTAAACTCGAGACATCGAAACAGACTCCTTGGTGGTCTGTCAAACCGAGATTCGAGATCTCTCGCGAATGTGTATCGTTCTGAGGGGCCAGGATGGTGTGATTGAGCAAGCACGACGACAATTGGAAGACTTGGTAGGTCGTAAACTTTCGGTGAAAATCATGTACCTTGTCTGACAGCTGCGCGTGATTCCAGGTACCTGTCTGGGCTGTCTTGGATTACACGAGGACCAGCTGCATTTCCCGAGAGCTCTTGCTCTGCAAAGTCTCTATCCTCGGACCCGAGTATGCTGAACAGCAAATGTCAGGGGGCCCAACTCACGCGGCAGAAGCTGGATCCTCCGCTGCACCCGTGGCACCTTTCGTCACTACAGATGGTCAGAAACACCAGACCGATCTCGCCGAAGTCAAGCTTGAACGGGAACGTGCTCTAGCTCAAAACTTTGAGAAGGCTGGCTCCTCCCTTCCTAGCAACTTGTCCTCTTACGCTTCCGCTGGACAGCATAACCCGTTGAGCGCCTCCGAGGCCTTGATTGCGAAAAACCTGCACTTGCGGTCCGTCAAGACTCTTGCCGAGCAATTCGGAGGTCGAGTGGTGGACGTCGCTGAGAACTCAGTCATCATTGAGCTTACCGCCAAAAGCACACGAGTAGACGCGTTCTTGAGCCTGATGAGGCCTTTCGGAGTCTTGGAGGCCGTTCGTTCAGGTAAGCCAAAAAGTCACTCGGAAGTTTCATATCAGCAGCTGATCATATTCTCCGTCCTGGTATAGGTCTCATGGTATTGCCCCGAACACCTATCGCTAGATCGCCTTACGATGACGATGAGATCGCAGAAGCCGTTTCTATCGATGCCAGTCTCCTTCCCCCTGGTTAAGCGGTTCCCTCGATGCTATCGTGGCGGCACAAAATATGGGTTTTCTCGTTGTATAATCAGTCTACAAAGCCCCGATGTCCTATTAAGGTATCCAGGGTTCATGTATACAAAACTCAATGTGACAACAATTGTTCACTGGTTCTTAAACAGCCAAGTGCGACATGCGCTTCTTCTTTTTAGCCACAAACTCGGCCTCGTTAATGGTATTGGCACAGAGAGCGGGATCAGAGAGTGGAAGCCGAGCTAATGGCTTGACTGGCGCTGCATTTGCTGTGCTCTCATCGGCCGACATATATACCGTTGACACCGTTCTCGCAGAGCATACAGATCGCATGTCCTCTACCAACGTTGAGTCGGGTTTGAAAGCGTGTATGTCGGAGAAAGGAGACTGGGGAGACGACTCCTCTGTAAGGAGGTAGCTAAGTCTAGAAGGAGAGGCGGCCTTGGGTGAGGGTCGTTTCTTGACGGGGGAAGCTGTGGTATCAATACGTGGGACATCCTGCGCGATCCCACTGTAGATACTAAATTTGTCCCCCTCCGGCCCCTGGAGAGGAATAACAGTTTCGATGGGCCCTTCGGAATTGGGCTTCCTGTAGTCGCGCGGCTTAGGAGGAAGGATGTCCGACAAACCTGAATCCAAAGACGACGTAGTATCTGTACTACATGCGGATATGCGATGCAAGTCGAATCGAACAAAGGAACGTCGACTGACGTCTTCCTTTCGTTCTGGAGCTCTGGACCGTGCAGACGCTTTGCTGCTTTGACTGAGTTCGACAATGCTCGACTGGCATTCCGAAGCAGCTGTGGTGAATTGTGAATGTCGCCTCAGTGCGCTCTTCTTCGGCGGCATTAGCCTGGTATCGTCCATCTTCCGGTTGACGAGATGCGCTTTCGGACGTGATCTTGGGGGTGCGACAGGTGCCACAGCTCGCTCAGGCGGAATCGGGAATGCTTGAGAAGACCGCGAGATGATTTTGTAACGCTCCGCTGCTGTACTATCGGTACTGGCGGTACCTGAAGAGCTTGTACTGTACAGGGTATCGGGTCGAGAGAGCTTGATTGACTGACTTCCAGAAGCTATTGTGGAGGGTGTACTCGGTTCCAGCTGGATTTTAGGCACTGCCATTGTTTGCTCTGCTCCGAAGCGTGGTTGCACGCCTCTCCACATCTGCTGGATCGAATCCGGTAAGGCAGCGATCTCTGCTGGGATCTGCGGCGGTGGGATACGTTTACTTTCAGGCTGGGACTGCGGCGACTCCTGAAAGAGTGCACTCGAACGTGCATTGAGACGAGTGTTCTCTATGACTTCCTCGGTCAGGTCTTCAACCTCCTCTTCTATCGTCTCCATCGTTCCCCGGTCGCGAATATAGCTGGCCTTTTCGCCGTTTATGTCTGGAATCTGACTTTCGGGGTCGTCAAGTCCGCCTCGTGCAAAAGTAGGATACTCGGGAGCGTATGGACGGGATCGCTTTAGGTGATTCTTCTCATCTTCGACTCGTGGTCCTTGGAATGATCCAAATGAATCGTTCCCGTAGAAAGCTTCCATTGGTACGTTGGTCCAAAACAGGAAACGTTGCGCGATATGATATCTTAGGTAGACGTCCCGACTGGCTACTAGTTGGCCTTTGTTCTTCTGTGTTTGTTGGAAGATCAGGAACACAGCCTGTGCAGGGGGACCAGGGGAATGAATAGTTTCAATCACCGACTCAAACTTTTCCCAAAGGAACCAGATTCTCTGAGAAACTTACGATCAGAACGTCCAAGCCTCCGGAACATAGCAAGAGGATACCAGGTAAACGGTATGAGCTCAACGCGCTGGAAATATGGCAAAAATAAGCCGACATTTTGTTAAGGGAATTGCAGTACCTACAAATGCCTCTGCATATCTGTCCCTATCCTGCGACAGAGAATGTTCAATGAGCGGCTCCTCCAGATATACTGGTGATGACGACACTCACCAAATCTTACCAAGTCCTAGGGCAAGGCAACTACTGCGCATACTAAGCAACTCCAAGTGTTTGATCAAAAATTTCTCAGGCCAGCCAAGTTGCCCAGGTAGTAGAACGAGCAAGGCGAGGCCTTAAGTAGGTTGAAGCGAAGCATGCGCTTTTCAGTTGAAGGGACAAGTCATTCATGAGACGGCTGGTTCTCACAGATTAATGCACGTTGCAGCACGGCGAAGCTATAGAGTGCGATAAAGATCAGTCCCCCTCATTCCTATGCCCTGGTGATGAATCCGAAACTCACATCAACCCTCCTGACTGATTTGGAACGGTGGAGTCAGGAAAATACCGCTCTACTAATGATTGATTCGTCGCTTCTTCTGAACCTATCTCTGCGTGCGCCGCTCGCTTCCTTAGGTTGATAATGGATGAAGGTGATAGGGTTGTGGGCAGCATGGAAGCAGAATCCGGGTATAGGGCCTGTGGTAAGTTTTGCGGCGAAAGCGTTGGCTGCGAAACCTCAGTCAACGGACGGGTGGTAGTCGCGTAGATCAGTCGCGTTTCTGACAGGCTACTATCTAGTGAGCTAGGTTGCAGGATTTGTGGCAATACAGTAGGCGGTACAGACTGAGTCTCGAATTTTGCTGTCGGGATATTCAATATTTCTGAATTGACTATATTATTGGTACTCGATGAAAAGGGCGGCAAGTTACCTGAAGCTGACGAACTTGAACTTCCAAGCAAAGGGTTTGAAATATTTTGTAAGTCTATACTTGCAGATATGGTCTGGCTGTTGGCGCCGCGAGCATCGCTAAGTAAAACATGGGCCGGGGTAAAATTATAACGAGCCGGACTGAGGCTGGACCAAGTACTTACGCAATCAGTAGATGAACCTGTACCCCAATAGCCCATCCTATGGCGACTATTCCAAACAATCGAATAATATTCAGTAGCAGCCAACGCAAGAGCAGAGGTGCTCGGGAGCGCTTTGCTGGTGCGGCCATTTGAGGATTAGGGTTCTTGTGAGTTCTTGTAATGTTCCCAGTATCAGGCCTACAGGTGACAAGACACAATGAGGAAGACATCCACTAGGCGTGAGCAAGACTTGCTCTGTGGCGGTCTTTAATACCGACTCTCCGGTGCGGATATGGCGCGCTTCACCCTGAAGACCCTGTAAACACAATGTATGAAAGGATGGTGAGACACTTCCCTAACGCTGAAACAAGATTTGTATGGTTCGAGATTAACCAGATTAATGTGGTCACGGTCATTCCTTTGGGAGTTCAGGAGAATTTAGCAGGTAGTGTAAGAAACAGCTCCAGGAAGATTTATGGTATTATGGGGGCATGCCTATCGGCATTTACAACAGTCAATGAAATAACAACACATCCATTATGCCTTGGCATCCTCCTTGGGTTCCTCCACTACATCCTGAATGTTTTCATCGTAGCCAGACAAGACCATGTCGTTGATGCCGAGGTCGTCGTCTTGTTCCGCCGTTCGTTTGTATGAAATAATTTCCATGTTGGGATCGGGGTCGGGCGCGTAAACGTTTTGCAAGTATGAGTTTGCCACTGGGTCATCGAGGATGAGGGTGAATGGGCGTGATGCAGACATGACCTATCGCCGGATGGAAGATGATTTTATGAGTCACAGTTGCGGCGCACAGGAAGTTGCGAAATTTGCTTACAGCTTTCATGTCGCCCAAAAACTTCTCGAATTTACTGCGTTCCCCGACGTCCATTGAATCCCCACCAGTTTGGAATACCTTGGTGCTGAGTTCATCGTAGACTTGATTCAGCAGACCTTCGAGTGTAGTGAAACGACCGCCCAATGTTCCAGGCTGAAGTACAAGGTCGATTTCAGGAATTTCAAGACCACAAGTCTCGGACTAGAAATATTTTGCAGGAGTGAGCATATGTTACGCACCCAGATGTGCCAAGCTAAAACTACTAACCTTCAGTATGTCTCGGCTCAAATCCTCTTCATCTTCAACCTTCAAAATAATCTTCTTGCCTTTGTCCGAGATGGCTGCACCAGACTTGACTTCATTGTCACGGTATCCACAGTGTTCACAGTTGGTCGACATGATAATGATGTCTTTAAAGTACGGAATGTTGACTCGCTGCATCAGAGTGTCGATCTGATGACCACAGCTCGAACAACTACCCGGGAAAGCAAAGATTTCCTCGGGCACAATGGAGCCATTCATAGTGTCAGCGACCGCCTGTTGTACCCTACGCCCACCTTCAGGGACATCGCCTTCACTGTTTTGCGTGGGTGCTTTGTTTTCAGTACCCTCGTCGGCAGCAACAAGACCCAGCGCGACGTTTTGATCCCTGGTACGGTTGTACACTCTCATACTCCATTTTGGATCGGACGTTGAGCCGACGAAGGAGACGAACGAGTTGCCCGCCGGATCATCGAGCTTGAGGGTGAACGGGATGAATTTCTTAGGCCCGCTCGGCTGGACTTCGCCTACGGTCTGTTCTTCGTTGTCCTGATCCTCTCCGTTCTCAGGCAAACAACCTTTCAGCCTATCGATGATCACCTGAATCTTCTCGTAATCCTGGGGTTCCATAACTTTTCGTAAAGGTTGGTCGAGTGACAGATCTCGAACAGTGTCCCGAAGAATGCCTTCAATATTGGTAAGCTGGCCCCGAGATGCTGGAATCGTCAGGGCGATTTCAGGTATATTAACGGTGCACGAGTTGGACTTGACTACCTGTCGGTTAAGGTCGGACGGGTCAAGCACATGAACAGTGTGCACACATCCTTTCGCTGTGATGCACGTTAGTCTCAGGTCAGTGTTCAGTGGATCTGAACATGTAGTAAACTCTACCCACTTTGAATTTCACCTGCTTGTTGGATTTCGGTGTTTGAGTTTCCGCAATGATCACAGTGGAAAGACATTACAATGACTTCTCGGAAGTAGGGGATCACTGTAAGAAGCATTCTAGTGGTACCCTTTGTTTCGACAATAGAGAAAGCATTTTAGCTCCTGTCCAACATACACACTTTTGCAAACTCTGACTTACATTCTTCCCGCACTCCATGCACAACGATTCCATCTCCTGGACTTGTCGATCTTCATCCTGAAAGCCTTCGGCGACACCGTTTTGCTGCTGGTGTCCCTGCACAAATTCGGGCTGATCCGGCTGAGCGTCTATGTCTTTGGCGACTTCGCCGATGCTTTTGAAGAGTTTTTCCGAAGACATATCTATGTAGTATGTGGAATGTGATGGATTTTAAATAGACTTGCCACTGGAGCGGCAGCGAGTTACTATATATCGAAGGCGAGTCATCAGCCAAGAAATTGCTAGTGGCGACGTAACGATTGCAATTATTCTGCTTAGGTAATTTTGGCGATCGAGCTGACCTCCACATTCCGCTCGCACAAGCACTCGATACAGTCGGACAGACATGAAGGTCCTATGAAGGCTGTCCTGGCTTGGTCGTCTGTCCATTCCTCAGTTCCATAGGTCTGGGCAGTACAATCCACGCACCTCATTCTGCTTGGTTGGACCCGCTCGTTCACAGACCGCGAAGACGGCTGGTCCGGTCTGATTCACCTTTCATGGGCGTGATAGGTTGTTAGGCCTTTGTTCAACTTGCGCGGCCAACATGGAAACAACTCTACGAAGACCTGCTGGCATGCCGGCTTTCATACCGATGGTTTTCCCTGGTATGCCATGTATCATATGAATGAATATTCAACCGCTAATCCTGTCATTCCATTCAGAGGTACCGCCTTCCATCGTTCATCCAAGCAAGGATCTTTTTACTGCTCTGGATCTTCAACCTCTTTACGCTCGATACGTTAAAGCCCCAATCAATCCTGGTTCTCAAAACAGAAGCTTTGTGAATGTGAACGATGTCAAAGACGAACCAATTACGGTGCTGAGTGCGATAGGGGCAGATGGGCGGGCAACGCTTGGTGGAAAAAATGTGCCACCTACCTCAAATGACAAAACGGGCATCAAGTCACCAACCGGGGGTACCCTGCAGCTGCAACAGCAGAGGGGCCAAGTCTCTGCAGCTGCACAAAAGAAGACACCGAAGCCAAAGCTTTTTAGTAGCGTGTATGAAGAACTTTTACAAGAGATACCAGGTGAGTTTGCAAGGAACATATCTTTCGTTTTCTAGAGGTTCTGAAGCCGGAAATTCACTGGCTAGATCCGGTCCCGTTGCCGCCAAACGAAAGTTTATTAGATATTCCTTACCATCGTTACCCGAACCATCTAGACGATCCGAATTTCCAGTTCACGTCATTAGTGAACTCTGACAAATCCAAAATGGCTCTCAGGCTCCAGACCGGTCATGCACAAGGCGTTAGCGGAAAGGTGAGACTTCAGTGGGTTCTCTGGGATAAGTCTGATACTAATCCTTGGTATGAAAAGTACATCGATGGTAGGAAGAACGGCGTCAAAAGTGCTAATCAAAGACGCAAGGTGAGTAGGTTTTAGCGATTAGTTCCAGCTTCTGCTAAGTTCTACTCCTCGGCGACAGGAACGAATCAAGAATAAAAAGAACAAGGACGCTCAGCAGAGGGCTACTGCTCCAGCGAACTTGACGAATACTTCAAGCGGTCTTATATCTGCAGCGTCGTCGCCAGAATATCGTAGCGCTATGACACCGAGTTATCAGACTTCTCGTCGAGTCATGACCCCTACCTACGGTCAAACGACTAGCAATACAACACCAGGCTACAGTAACAGAACTCCTGGATATGACTCTCGGACCCCGGGATATAATTCAAAGACGCCAGGATACGGCGGCAAAACACCTGGCTATTGATTTACCCAATTGATTCCTCTTGTAATATTTTATGCGAATGTCGATCCAATTCTGAGAGGGCGCAATGTATCGGAAATATACAAGTGTTTAATGCCAAATCCACCGAGTCAGATTGCAATCGGTATCATTATAAATACAAGTCCTTTTCGATCGAAGCGGCATTACATCAAGAGCAGCTGCGTATAATACGACTTTAGTAATACACTCACTCAATTCAGTGCGGTGACAGTTGGTCCTGTCCTCGCGCGCTTCGAAGCTTCATCTTCTTGGTCATTATCACGATCTCGCTTACTTCGTGTGCTTGCCATCTGCAGGCCCATCTCGGCGGCAAAGGCATCTGAAGGCACCATGGTGAACTCTAAAGCCGTGCCCGTAGCATTTTGCATCATCTGCGTGAGGTCAATCGGTCCTCCGTCGGGATTCATAGATTGCTGTAACTATATGGTAGAGGAGAATCAGGTATTGTTTCGGCAGAAAGAAAGAATGACCCGTAACTTACACCGACCATCTGGATGAATTCAGCATCACTCGTACCCGATCCACCCAAAGGATTCCACAGAGGTGCATCCTCTGGATTGTTATAGCTCTTCAGAATCTCGTCGTAATGTGCGGCACTGTACCGCAGAGCGTCGTTTACGCCTTGGTCTGACAATGGAGGGACGCCGACGGCAGGAGGGATGTTGATAGCGTAGCGCTTCGCGGCTTTCAAGTGGGATAGATGCCGCTGTCAAGTGAGGCGGAAGAGTCAGCAAGATAATTCTGAGTTCGCTCGAAGAAAACTTACCTCTAGCATAGAATAAAGCTGATCTCGGGAAAAGGGTTTCGGTAATAGATCGGTCATGCCTGTCAATGAAACGGCGCTCAGTTCGCAATTCACATATCGAGTATGTAGTAGTATGTAGAGATGCTTACCATGAGCGTCGTATCGTTTGCGATCGTCTGAGACGGGAGATGGACATGTCAACTGTTAGTGCGAAGCGAAAATCGAGCACGAATAATGCCTTACCGTCTCCGAATGAGCTTGTCATGGGAATGATGGGAAGTGTGACATTGGATGCTCGCAATATCTTCGTGGCGTCGTGACTAGCCAGTATAGCAAATATCAGTTATCGACGAGATCATGACTTCAAAATGTTGCTCACCCTGTCATTTTCGGCAAAATGATATCCATAAAAACTACATCGAAAGGTGCAGAGTTGATTTTTGCAATGGCAGATTCAGCGTCTGTCACTTGGTCGACTTCACAACCGATAAGCTGTAAGAATCGGATCGCGAGATTACGTCTGCAGGATGACCAATGAGCGTTGTACGCTTCATACTTTCTATGAAGAAGAACTCACGATACGGCATCATCTTCGACGACCAGCACTCTCGGTGCCTTTGTCCAAGACAACGACGAAGCCCAGTTGCTCATGGTGTTACGCTTATGATGCGCAATTTCTTTAGCAGCTCCGGTATCGATCTGCTGTTCTTGGCCTTCAGGCAGGTCCACAGGAACCATCTCCATCATGGCACTCGTATCTTGATAGCTTGTGCTGGATATGCCGACACTTTGATCCTCCAGATTATCATCGGTTGGGACAGAGATGCTAAGGGGCGTCCTGTCATTTAAGGTGGCCACTGGGACGGCTTCAGTCCCCATCATCGAAGTGGGTCTGTTGGTGTTCGACAGTCCGTCTGCAGCCCAGATGGGAGCGCTACTTGTAGTCGTCGGCTGACTCATATAAGTGTACATTGGTACCTGCTTCGAATCATCGATGGCGGTCTCCAAGCTTGAGAGCGACGTGGGTGGGAGAAGCTCTCCCAAATTTAGCAGAGCTGGGTTTTCTTTACTAAAAGAGGCCTGTAGCGAGTTCATCTCGGTTAGTAACTGCTCGGCTCCGTCCAATGCAGTCAGATCTGATAATAGCAGTCAGCTACGTTGAAGGCATCTGCGAGAAACCGAAATCACCTACTGCTTAAATTTCTGATCATGAACGCAACGAAAGATGGGAACCATTCCTCCTTTTTGCGGTCGGCCTCATCCTTGACCTTCATCTGCTCCCTCAGACCCACAACTTGCGTCTCCAGATCCATTACACGTGAAGATAGATTGGAGTTGAGTTGCATCAGACTCTGCACTTGTTGCTGTACTATGTTGTCTCCAAATGTATTCATATTCTGGCTCGAACTCTGATTTAATCGATGCGTGGACGTAGATGCAACGGCAGGCATTGGCTCTGCTGCATGTTGAGCCGCTTCTTGACGCAATGCTGCATCCCCGTTTGCACGAACCTTTCTTGGATTGGCTGCCTTTCGCTGCAAGGAAGCCAAAATTTAGTGATGGATCTGATAAGAAGCGCGAGGTTTGTTATACCTTGATCATCTCCAGAACAATTTGCCCGTCTTGACGGAAGTCAGGATGTCTGAATTCCCACCACTGCCGTGAAAAGGAGCAGAATGAAGAGTTTGCGAGAACTGCATTGTCTGGAAGGCGTGCTTACCTCCTCTCCAGGTTGAGGTCCATCTGGATCCTTGCCCTTGCCGGCCTTCCCACGCTTAACCTATATCTCAAACATACGAGACATCAGCTTTTCCCAATATGTTGAGCTAAGTCGAGAAAATCGAGTAACCTTTTTGAAGCCGTACTTGTTCAGCTGTCGAACAAAGGACGAAAAGTTGCAGTGACGGAAATGCTGGACGAGGATATTCTTCTCAAAATGATGCTTGTCTTTGATGATAAAGCTTTCTCCTGATCCGGCCCAATCCAGGAATTTACCTCCTTCGCCCAGCGCCCCTTCCTTCGAGAAAGCTTGCATCTATAGGACGCAATAGCCTCTCAGATCAAGTCCACAACCTGGATCATCGGATTTTGCGCGAATACTCACCATGGTCCACAATCTTCGGATAAAATCCGCAGTACTGGTTTTCCCTTCTTTCCCAGTTCCCTCCTGAGCATCATCATCATCTCCATAGTCGGAACCAGTGACAACTTTTCCTTTTCCTTTCCTACTTGAAACTGGTGTGTCCCGGCTTTCCTTCTTGGCAACTACCCTCGATTCTGGTGAATCGTGCGCATCATTGCTGTCTGTTCTGATAATTCGATCGGAAGTTGTCTGTTGCAATCCCGGTTTGGAAGGCTGATTCCCTGTTCCAGGAGCAACTGGCGGGCTATTGGATTGATAGTTTCCTCCACTTCTGGCGCTTGGTAGAGTGGAAGCTGAAGACGATTGTCCATTCTGCGGGTAATAATCTTCTGCACTATATGCCTGCGGAGGATAAGCTTGTGGTTGCTGATAATATTGCGCGGCTGCAGTACCAGATCCCATTTGATTACTGGTGTGGGGATAATCTGAATACATCGGTTTATTGCTCTGCGGGGGTGGCGGTAGCTGTTGCGGTTGACTGTAAGAGTGAGCTTGATAGTACGTAGGACCTGCAGTGTCGGGTCCCTGTGCCATATTGCCATAGTATGTTTGACTAGGTGGGAGATTCTGTGGTCGAGATCCATGTCCCTGCATCATGTTGCCTCCAGCGGGCTCGAATCCGCTGTACCCTGTACTGTAGTAGGGTTGGCTCGTTGGCTGCTGTGACGCGCTCATCTCCTGTCCTCTTGATCTGCTCCATGTCAGATTTCTATCGGGCCCTACCAGTGTCGTTCCATCATTGAGATTCATTCCGTATGTCGGCACCGAATTTGCTCCTACCTGCCGTCCTATGGCGCCTGCAAAATCTTTAATGGAAGGCAGACTGACATCTGGTTGTACAATGTTGGACGAAGTGTATGATGTATACGTCCTAGCCTCTGGTATTCCTTGTGCATACGATGGCTGTCCTGTGCTCTGCTGATTGACGCTATATGCACCTCGTGAAGATGGCGAAGTTGAAGCCGGGCCGAATCGGGAAGCAATGTCCAAGCCTTGGTGCAGAGGAACGAAACGGATATAAATAAGCGTCAGGGCAGTTCAGGGCAGAGGAAAGAAAAAAAGACAGACCTTCCTTTGTGGGATCGTACATGCTGGTCGGACTATCTGGCGGCGACGGAGGAAGGATGCTGTACGAGAGCTGACGGCGGACGGAGGGCCATGTGACCTAACAATAACATACAGCCGATAATACACTCGTTTTCAGAGGCTGGCCCTTGCGGGTGAGCTAGCCAGAGTCGCCTGCCGCGTGACAAAGCCAAGCCCGAGCTCCGGCTCCGGATCCGAATCCGGGGTTCAGCGGGAATGGCTTCACCACATCCTCCCAAAAACATAATGTCCAACGAGTTATGTCGTATCCCCACTCTTCTCTTCCGCCGTCCAGCATCGCCACCCTCCTGCGATGCCCCCGTATGTATTCCCAGCGCCGGCGACAACACTTCTCTCCTTCTCGGAGCTATGCGTGGATCCATCATCGACAAATACCGTCATTCTGGCAGATGCCACACAAGCCCGTTCCAAGCTGAGGAACGCATTGAAGGATGTGGAAGCCAAAAATGCAGACTGGCTGATTGTTCTGGACGTGGGTTTTGTCTGGCTGCGTGTGTCACTGACGGTATGGCAGCTAAGCTGTGCGATCCCACAGTCGGTTCAAGGGTACTTGCCCTATCTTTTAGGAGTTATCAATAGCTTGGAAGCCGACGACTTGCTACCACGGAATGAGCCCAGTAAGCTCTCCGATTTATAACAGTATGAAGACGAGCTCAATCCGTTCCGCCTTTCACCAGCGTTCCCTTGGAAATCCGTCATTACGTCGTCTTCTATGGGCAGCTCCTCCATGCAGAATCTTCCGGCATTCGGCTCAGAGCTTGTCATGACTTTGACCTGTTATGCTGCGGCTCTGAGCAATCTTGCAAGTGATACGCTCAGGGATCCCCAGTCGTCGGGATACACCGGCTCTGGTGACCGACACCGCATCACCTCTACTGCAGAAGACAAACGAAAGATCGATAAACTGGCTCAAGCGGCTGACATGTTGTGCCGCGCGAGTGGGTTATTCGATTATGTCGCTCAAACGCTACTTCCTACCTGGGAAGCAAGAATCGCTGATAGCACGGATGTCAAGAGTGGAGCACTTCGTTTGGGCAAGGGAAAAGCAAGAATGCCAGGCGAGTTTAGTCGAGATGTTCAACGTGCTTTGGCTATGTAAGTCTGTCACACTCCGTTCTACCAAATCAAGTCAGCCTAATGAACGAATTGCCGGATAGTATGGCTCTTGCCGATGCGAATTCCCTCGGTATTCAGAAGCTCCTTTCACCATTCTATTCATTTACGACTTTCCAGACAACTACTCTTCCATTACCAAGAGGACACCCATCACCGGGCCTCCTGGCAAAACTGTACATCGAAGTGGCGACACTGTACTCGTCAGCAAGGAACTTACTGAAAACAATGAAGACGTCAAAAGGTTCATCCCTGGAAGGACTGAATATCGATGACGACATAGAACCAGGACTGCTAGCGTACCTGCGGAAAGAATGGGGCCTAGCAGATGTTCGAAGCCGGAAGTGGCTGGCCGTTGAAGCCGGCGAACATTCCTCGGGGGAAAAGGTGGGCCAGGCAATCGCTATGCTAAAAGACGCGCAAAATCGCCTGGATGACTTGCGGAAACATGGTGATATCGGGGCATCGACTATGAAGAAGATGAGAGGTCTGAAGATCGGCCTTGGTTCTTCAGGAAAGGAGGAGAAGACAGAAAGAAAAGGCAGAATAGCACAAGAGATGGCAGAGATAGAGTCTTTCTTCAAGACATATACACATATGAACAATACAGTGAGTGAGCTGGTACAGATCGCCATAATGTACAACTTCAGTCATCTGAGCCTTCCCATGTACTCTAGGTCTCATTCCAACCGATACCCGCCATTGCAAGCGTGCAGGCATTGATGCCGGGAGGTCGACCTATCCTAGCCAGCAAACCGTTTATCCCGCCACAACCTGCATTCGGACCTGGATCTTCAACGTATACCCCTTCCGTCAGGAACAGACCTATCAATGCAGGTGCAGGCGAGGAATCATTGCCATCCCAGGTTCAGCTGGATACGCCAGGAACATATGCGGGCGCGGGGAATTATTTCTGAGCTACGTCAATCATGTCACATGCAAGCATCATCATTCATGGTACGGATACGGTCGGGGATCTAGTCGAATGGAATTGGTTTAACACCGGTACGGGGTTGAAGCAGACCCTGAGCCGAGGTACCGTGCTCTTTCGCTGCGGCTGCGGCTGCGGCTGCAAAAACAGAAGGCACTGCACAAGCGAATGCATTTCTCAGTGTTCCGCTATGCCTAAGCGATGTTGACCGTGGTTGAATGAATTCTGCTTACCGGGGATGCCACAACAGTCCATCGACCATCCCGTTTCGCCGTTTGCATGTATGTGTCCATGCTCGTCCTCGAGCACTCCCTCTTCGTCAAGACTGGGATCATTGGGGAAAGGCAATAGGTTGCCAAAGTAGAAGTGCTGTACCACTGGCAGCTTGCCCAATACTTCCGCTTTATACATCTTGATCATTCCTTCGTTGACTTTGGCCCATGTCTTGACCTGTGTGACCGGTGCAGCGTGATGAGCAATATTTCAGAGAGCAATCACAAGAGCGCCGTGATCTTACAGCCGAGATGTCATCAAGCATCGGTGAATGCCATCGAAGTGAGGCAGTTTTGATCTGGAGCGAGAAAGGCAATCAAGGCTTGCGCTGTCGACTGGAACGTGCCGTATTCTACTCACGGAATTGATAAACTGGATGCAAGCAAAGTACATGTAGTCCTTCGAGAACGCTTCCAGGACCTCGGGGTCGTGGATAGCTTTCGGCCTCAAGTGCTTGTGGTCTATAGCCAAGCGACTAACTGAGTTAGGCATTTGTTTACTTGTCAGAATATGCACAATGGATAGCACGCACCCGCTAACTGCCCACTCCCCCAAAGGAACGGCAAAAAGTGGTAATCGTCAAGCCCCCAAACGCCGTGCGATCCCGCTGGCTCTAGCCAATATGTGCTCTGCAAGAACCTCATGATGGAGATATAGCTGGAGAGATAGAAGACGGTCCAGAATCAGTATTGAATTAGCCATACATATCCCCGCAGAGCTTACCGCCAGAACACTTTTAGTACTACCGCCTGATCATCTGCCTCAGTAATGACGCCAAGTTTGCGAAGACATAGCCTGATTGTTATTAAAGGTCAGCTAGATTTCGAATGACAAGATGAATGTTCAACGTGACTTACAACCAGCACAAGAAGTTGAGCTCCATGCCACTGCCATAGTCAATTCGAGTTCGATTCCCCCAAGACTCCTTGAAGTAGACACATAGTTCCGGGACTGAATCTTGTTCTTTAAGGTAACCGGGAGCCGAGAGTTTCTCATGAAGCTTGGTAGATCGCTAGTTCACATAGTGCAAATGAGTAAGTACTTGTATCTGATGAGAGGCACGGCAGACACTCACTTCTTCCAGTTTGTCGTAGAATGTCTTGAAAGCAGGATTGCCAAACCTCGAAGCAGCGTTGTCCACTGGAGGAGTATTTTGAGCGATCTGTTCCACTTCATCCAGTATCTCCAAGATGGTTGCAATGGCCTACGAAGAAATTGACATTTTAGCAATGAGGGTTCATCAAGGCTGCCATCGCGACCTACAGGCGAGATTTCTATGGCCTCCGACAATGTCTTGCCTATGATGGCAGTATTGAGTTCTTCCACGAAATCGACAAGGTCCTTGTATGTGCCGCTTTCCTGGAACGCCTTGAGGTGGGCCTGAGTGAGAATCCGCTTTCGCGGCAGTTCGACGGCGGATGAGCCTGCATTTGCCTGCACTTGATCGTCGGCCGGGACTGGCGAAGCGCTTGTTGCGTCCGTTATGGGCGTTCCGTGTGCCATGATAGCTCTGTCCTGATGTTCTTTTGTAAGCACGTAAGCACGTAGTACAGCATAGGTAAACCTGGTCTGTCGATGGGTCCTGCATGAAGTCATCCCCCAAGCGATCGAGCCGTTTCACATGACGGAGCTGTCGCTTACATAAGTCGGTTGGAATAGGACTCCAAAGGACTGATTAGCTGACTGATTGCATCATGGCAAATGCAGGGCCTAAGATAATCCTGCTCAATTATACGCATTCATCAACCGTCTTTGCAGCAAAGAATGACTGAAGTTGTGTGGTGAGCCGGCAGCTGCGAGATCCAAGAAGCAATCCGTCCCATGTGCAGTTTCTAACCCCTTTACATATCTCCGCTGTGCAGGAATATCTTTGAGCCTGGACTGCGGAAGCTGGGACTTTATTCGCCCAATGACCCTAGTATGTCGCTTCAGTATAGGCTTACCTGACTAATTTTTGAATGATGCCGAATCTCTTTTCTCAGCTCATGGTAGATATCTCATCCCGCCGTGGGCACCAGAACAAGATCTCGATAATGATCCCAATATCATCACGACCCGTCGGAGAATCTTCTTTCCCCTGAATGCACCGGCTGACAGCGTCCACGTCGAGTTTAGCGAGGATGTCGAACTCGTACCCGAGGAGCTTTCCCGAGAAAGGCAGAGAACCGGACGTTGGGTCTACTACAAGACATGGGAGATGAAGCCAGAAGCATTAGAGGGCAAAGAAGCGGGAGGTAAAGGTGTAGACATGGTCATGGTTCATGGTAGGTCCAGCTCACTCTCGCTGTTAACGGTCCGGGCTGACCACAGATGTTGTATTCGTCAGGCCTCAATGAATACGGGTACATATCGTCATATTGTGGTCGGCACCGGTCCTTTGCTAATTCAGGCCCCCACGCAGCGCAAGATACGCTCCGCATCTCCGGACATTTTTGGATGTAGGCTTTAGGGTAATCGTTCCGGATATGCCGTCGGTGAGTAATTGATTGGGACTCTCTGAAGAGTTCGGGATACTGATCACAGCCTTTATGCTGCTATAGTATGGACGATCTACTGGGTAGGAGTAGACCGTGCAGCGTCATTGAGGGTCGTTCTAATGCCCTCTCTGTTTGCAAAGTATCCATGCCCATTTGCCGGACCCGCACCTACTGACTGCAGCGGTCTATGCTGTACTTCAAGATGTAATCAGGGTCGATCTTCGCCACGGCAAAAAGCAGAGAGAAGTCTTCCTGAGTGGCGCGTACGTCGAGCTAATGTATATCGGATCCCCTAACGGTGTGACTTATTCTCTCGATTTGTTTCACAGATCCATGGGCGGATGGACCATGTGAGTACAGATGCATCCGCTTGTTTTGGATCGACCTGACGAACATCCCTTCCCTAGCCTCTACTATCTCATGCAGGTCTTTCCTGTCTTGTTCCATGGCGGCTTCAATGTGCTAATAAACTCTTTCGACTCCCCTAGCACCTACCCTTCAACCACAGACGTTACGAAAATCGCAACTTCTGGCACGGACGGGTCTGCAGAGTCGAACCCTAAACACGAGGAAGAATTCAGGCCGAAAATCGCTGGGGCATTTGTCATGTGTCCCTTGGTAAATGGTGAGCGGCATTTATCCATCCACCATAAATTCACGCTAGTTTAACTTTTGCTCCTGGACCACTAGTTGCACCGGCTTCCAGACCCAATATTATCGTCGAGGGACTTGCTAGAATGATCGTCAAGTTCGCTGGAAGCTTGCCTCTAGCAGAGGCCGTTAGAGGTAAGCTATAGATCGATCGTTGAGTGGCTTTTGAGCATGGGTAAAATGGACATGAGTTCCTTCCTAGGCAACGTCAGCGATGATCCTAGAGTAGAGGAAGAGTTCCGGCAAGACCGTAAGCCTTGAACTCCGATGAACAATGCCGACATAGATGTTCTAAGCTATCGACCCGACATCAGCTTTGACTTACCAGGGGAAGCTCCGGGCCTCTACTGGATTATCCCTCCTCAACGGCTTGAACTATTTGTCAAAGCGAGCGGAAGAGATTACACTGTGTAAGCCAATATAGCGATATCGCAAGAAAGATGTGCGGCTTATATCCTTGAGTTCCTTTAGCGATTCGGATCGTTCATGGGGATCACGACCGAGCGACATCCCATCTGGCTACGATGACATTCTTCGATCGTATCTCAAGCGAAGACAAGGAACTGAAAATATACGAAGGGTATGAGCACGTCATGTGCAAAGTAAGTCCCATACTTGAGCATAGCATTGTTCTTTCTAGCGTAGTGAGATCTCATCGCTTTATCTGATTGCAGGTCGGCATCGACGAGGCCGATGATCGCAAACGGCAAGCTGTCCTGGCGGATTGGAAAGCCTGGCTTTTGAAGCGTGTAGATATAGACCGCAAGGCAGGTTATAATCCTGAGGCGCAATGCCGAGATGGGGCGTCATGATTAGCTCTTTTGTATCGCATATTTTCTACAGCCCACATCAAGGTTGATCTGCTGCAAGGCAAGCCGCCGGAATTAGAATGCAGCATGTCGTAGACTGAGTCAACAGCAATGCAACTGGCGAAATATCGAATAGAGCATGGTAAACAGTAACGACGCATAGTGAAATATGCAAAGCCTACTGTGGCTAAAATATGTACTACAAGAACTTGCAACCCCGTCCACCTGATACCTGCGGTACTAAATGCAAGCACCCAGTACACACCGACGACGCTGCACCCAAGACTCGTTGCGAAGGTGGTAACCCTTCTGTTCTACACCGCAGTAATCTGACGGTCAACAACCTAGTGAGAATGTCCGCACTCGACCAGATGGGAGGCGAACGAAATAGGCAGGTTGTTGATGCTTTTGAGCGGTGAGGTATTTTGCGTTAAGGAAGAAAAGGGGTGGGCGCCCAAGGAAGAGAATGCCATGGAAGTCATCGTTATAAACCTCTCACCGACGAGGGATCCAGGTTCGATCGCTCTGCGCGTAGTCAAAATAACCAGAATCACGTGACCTTTATTCGCGCTTTCTTTGTGTACGTCGCTACGACGTTGCCACTAACTTTGCCACTTCTGACCAGGCTGTGATGTTCCTGATGTAAAATGGATTCATCGAGGATACTATATTCTAATATTGGAGCGAAGGAAGTGGCGAGCACCAGCGAGCAAATCCGAAAGGGACTAGCAGTTGAGACAGCGAGTACAGTTCAGTCGCAGGCAACCTTATGTCGCTGCGCCAACTCGTTCTATGGAAGTTCCGATTTTCAAATGCGTCTTAGTGGACCAACCCCAAGCTTTTCCACGATGTAGGAGCACAGACCTGAGCATCGTGAAAGTTCAAGCTGAATGAAATCGATTTCCATGGTTGACATTAATAAGAGATAATAGTACAAACGTTGAACAGTTATCGAGGAAGAGATGTGCCATTCGGTAATATGACGGGACTGCCATCCATAAGATTTTGATGCTGACGAAATGGATGAAGACCATAGGCCGAGCTACTAGCCGTGTCTATTGTTTTGGCTTGACGTATCCGGCCTGTTCCGTCATTCTCTTGACCTCTGCAAGCATTTCATCCGTTCCAGCGCCTTTCCTGCCATGCATTCTCTTTCCGCTAACGGGTCCCGATTGTGCACCTTCGCCGATATACGTAGGAAGGATGTCATGCACACTCTTGAGAACGCTTCGAGGGTTATTCACTGCGGCATCTCGACTGAACATTGACGTAGTAGTGTTCGCTGGAGGAAATCTAGTAAGCAGATCTGCGATACTAATCCTGTCCGATGGGCGATTAGGATCGGACGGGTCGGTCTCCATATTGTCGTTCTTGAGTTGTTTTACTTGATCACGAGTAACGGTAAACATGCTTTCTGGAAGTTTCTCGAGGAAGAAGCCTTGAATGTATCCTACCCAGAAGGGCAGAGAAATGACAAATCGCCTAGAAGCCAAGCCAGCATAGTTGAGTGTAATCTTCATAAGGTCCCGGTACGTGAAAACTGTTCAAGTCAAAGTTTTGTGAGTAAGACGAATCGCCTTCCGAACTGTTCTTCAGGGATTGATTGTGCACTCACCATCCGGTCCACCAGCTTCGATGATCTTTCCCCCCACTTGATTCACCACCTCCGGGTCATCTCGAGATACCACCTCTACCGCTTTCGCAACATCCCCTACGTAGACGGGCTGGAATCGCGATCGCCCTCCGCCAAAGACGGGCAGGAAGGGAAGGAATTTTGCTAGTTTGGCGAATCTCTGCGGGAAAAACACGGCGAAGTTTGAGTTTACCAGAACTATCTCCGCCTCGTGCACTCTTTGGCTTACAGCGAAGAATTGATCTCCAGGACCGAAGACAAGTGATGGTCGGACAATCGTTGCATCAGGGTGGATAGTTCTGAAAGCTTTCTCGGCCGCTAGTTTTGTTCTCGCACTAAGAGCGGAAGATGTACTTCTATGTCAGACTTTCGCTCAAGGTAATGTAAAAGCGTCATGTCGAGACTATATGAGCACTCACTAAGGTGTTTCTCCCCCGTCAATCCCGAGAGCGCTAACCATAACCACTCGCTTTACACCCCCCTCCTTCGCGGCCTGAGCAACATTCTGGCCACCCTTCTCCTGCAAGTCGACAAATTGCTTCTCTGTGCCGGTCAGAATACCGACTAGGGATATGACCGCATCCGCATCTTGAATGACTGGCAGTAGTGTTGAAGGTTTGGTGATGTCAATTCTTGCTGGGGGCAGCAACTGATTCCCGAGATGCTTCAAAGACGAGTATACTGTAAGATGAAATCCAGATCAGGCGCCGGGACAGGTAAAGATGCACGGCTGAAGGCTTACGTTTTTCAGGATTCCGTGAGGCAAGGACAACAGTATTTCGACTGTCGCTGATTAGTGCCTTTGCAACATAAGAGCCTGAATATAATGAGGAACGTTAGAATTCAGGTTGACTGCGCTCGTCATGATCCCAACTACGCACCAATGAACCCAGCTCCAACAACCACAATTTTACGTTTCTTTTCAGCTGAAGCTGAGGCGGTAGAGTTGAATTGCCTCGATCTGTTGCCCCTGCTCAGACTTGCAGATGACTTGAAGGGAGAAGAAGCCGCATGTCTGAGAGACATGGTGTTAAGCCGATCGGTTGCTCTTCAGAAAGCCGTTGTTCTTTCGGGACGTCGGGGAGAACTGTGTGTGATTCCTGGTCTGAAAGAGTGGCAGCTTCTCCTATAAGTAGAAAATCACCTATGTGCGGCGCATTTGCGGTTCTGTGCAACAAACTTCGACTCTCTGGCCAATCTCTGGATCTTTGGCCTCAGAATGAACACGAGAAGGGCAGTCAGGGATCGATCGGATGACGAATTGAGGGACCCCGCTGTACCGGACAAATGGTCCAGTCAGCTGTCCAGTCCGTGCCGTCAAAAAAGATTCAAGGACCAAGAACTGGACAAAGGGAAGATGAACATCGTTTAGACCATACTACCCATTCCGACCCGAGACCTTCGATCACCTTGCTTCAGTGGTGGAGAAATGATGGATGAGTCTTTGACTTTTGTGCCACAACTGCACACATGTTGTGTGAGAAGGGCTTGGAAGTCCCGGGATTATAACGCCCAGCTAATACTGCTTTTAGTCAGAGAGGGCACGCAACGGGCGTGTCTGCCAAGGATACGACTGCCTCTGAGATCATACTCCTATACGGTATATAGTCGTGCTCTGCTACATAGATACATCCAAGCCCGCTTATGCCAAACCAGCATCCTGCATAGCCTGTACAAGTTCAGATCATACGACCAGGGGGGTTAGCCACACGTAACGATAAAACTGAATTGTCATTTTCACTAACCTTCAACATCAAAGCACCAATCTGCGCTGGCGAGTTGGCGATAATGGCACCAGCCTTTTCCAGAGCGGCAGTCTTGTCTGATGCGGCACCCTTGCCACCACTGATAATGGCACCGGCGTGACCCATACGACGACCAGGAGGAGCGGTGGCACCGGCAATGAAACTGACTACAGGCTTGGGGACGGCTCGAGTCTTGTTGTACTTTTCCAAGTATTCGGCAGCCTCTTCCTCCATGGATCCACCGATTTCACCGATAAGAACGATACCTTCCGTTCGGGGGTCATCCATCAAGACCTTGACGACGTCAATGTGTTGAGTACTATGAAACCGAGGAAACACGTCAGTGAGACGCTAGAGGAGATACGTGTAGACGACATACCCAGGGAACGGGTCACCACCGATACCGACAGTCAATGATTGACCGAGACCAACCAAGGTTGTCTGGTTAACGGCCTCGTAGGTAAGACTAGATTAGATGGAGGTCAGCTGAGTTAGGGATTGCTGGGGAAATGCGAGAACTACTCACGTTCCAGACCTTGAAACAACACCGATTTTACCCTGGCTGAAAATGTGTCCAGGCATGATACCCATCTTACAACCTTCGGAAATGATACCGGGGCAGTTACCACCGACCATTCGGGACTTCGACTGCGATCGAAGAGCCTGCTGGATCATGAGCTGGTCACGTTGGGGAATGCCTTCAGTGATGGTAACGATCAAGGGAATTTCAGCCTCAATGGCTTCCAAGATGGCACCAGCTGCGCCAGCAGGGGGGACGTAGATGACAGTGGCGTCAGGCTTGGCGTCTCGGACAGCCTATTAGGGGTAGAGGAGGTGATCAGGGTGGAGCGCTTGAAAGGAGTCGAAAGGCAGAAACTCACATCTTTGACGGAAGCCCAAACTGGCAAGCCCAAGTGTTCAGTTCCAGCTTTCTGCAGAACACAAATATGCCCTCCTTGTCAGTGATAGCTCAAGGTTTCTGCCATGTGCAGTATCGATATCGCACCTTTGGGTTAACACCACCGATGTAGTTGTTCTTGCCAGCAACCTGTTCAGCGAACTCGATTGATTGTCTGGAGTGGAAAGTACCCTAAGAACAATGACAGACAAGGCAGAGAGGTAAGCGATTCCGCTGCTTGAGGCTACTTGCTATTGAGCGCTCTTCTTACAGTCTTTCCGGTGAAACCCTGAACCAAGACTCGTGTGTGGTTGCCTATGTGCGCAGATTGAGGGAATTGTCGGCGTGCGCATTTGTGCAGGATTCCACGGAGAGTAGAGCGAAAGGGAATGAAAAGAAGGGGAAATAGGAATCAGAAATATGCCAGTTGCCTGCCAGTCACGATAACCGAAAGAAGAGCTACTAACCGATCAACAGGTTTTTGATAGTATCATCGTAAGACCTCCTTGCCGACGTGGTGGAAAAGGCTCGGGCGTTGGACGCAACGGTCTTGATGGATTGTTTTGCGGCGAACATGGTGTGTGGATGCGGAGAGTGGAAGAAGAGGGAGAAGAGGGAGACGGGCGGCTAGATATGAGCGGTGGTGCGCAAAGGTATTCACTGCCAGTGGGGTGCACAACCGACCGGCCCAGATGATTTCTTTCCGCGCTTGGCTTTCGCGCCCCGTGTAAATCCGGTCGTATTTGCTTCCGCGGACGGGGGCATGGCGGCTGACGTAAGCTGGATAGCACTCCACCTTGATCATAGGAAGGTGTTTGCAGCTTGCGTTCTAGTATGTGTCCAGCCAGCATCCACAACCCGCACTTTGCCGTCATGTCCTCCATATGTCGAGATAGCAGACGCGTACCTCAGGAAAACAACTCATGGACACGAGAAGGCTGGCCGCCAATGGAAGCCCAAATACGTTCGCATTGTTACAATACATCATACGATCCAGAGAAGGGATCGTGGTCTGCGTTGGAGCTTGGTATCGAGAATTATGGTCCACATAGGGAAATCGGGCGCAAGCTGTATGGCCCCGATTGTGCCGAAAAGCAGAAAAAGTCCTCTTCTCGACGACGGTACATCGCCCAAATTGTCGCTTCGTTCGGGGTGACCTGGATCGTATTGAACGCTATCATCGCAAGATATTCTGCTCCGCTCAGCCAAGCAGGAAGTATATCTCCGCAGGCATCAAATTGGAAATCCGCCTTCCTATCCATCTGGGCGCAAGGCAATCATGACCTGACCTTGCATCCTCTCTCCAGCAGAGCAACAGCAATTAAGGACCGGTGCCAATCACTGCCTCCTTTCCCGGATGACGTCTATCGGACCAGAATCAAGCGCGTTCAGGATCAACTACAAAGGATACACGAAGAAAGGGCAACTGGAACCGACAGCACAAAAACATCTGCAGGCGAGATCTATGTGCTGGAACCAAGCGCTTCCTCCATGTATTACACGGGCATTGGCTCGAAAGAGTGGCACGCCAGCGAACGGCCATTCTTGTTCCTGATTGAATTCCAAAAAGGCGAAAGGTTGGGTGAGAGCACGACGATACTGTCAATCCTAACGCCTGCTTTCGAAGCTTCTCGAGCGAAGTTGCTCAACTTTCCTGGAATGGATAAGAGTACCGAGGTGGAATTCATTGAATGGAAGGAGGAAGAAGATTGGGCGCAAGTCTTTGTGCAACATCTGGAACAGCAGAAGGATCCGACGGTACAAGGTCAAGCGACGTTCAACCTACATTTCGATCCAGCAGTCCGAAGCTTCATTCCTGCTGCCATTGCCCACGCCTTGGCCAAGCAAGGTTTACAACCCGATTCAGATTTTTCGATGGATGTGGCGGATCCCCGAATCCTAAGTGTAAGGGAGAGAAAATCCGTGGAAGAAATCGCAGTTTTGAAGTGCGCGAACGAAGTGAGTGGCTACCGGTCTTGCAGCAGGCGTAGGGATGTTCCAATGAAGGATGATTTGCACCGCAATAGCTTACCTTGGAAGCCATCAGAGCCACCAAAGACACCATGTTCTTCGGTATCAAGGAGAGTCAAACCGCGAATGTTCTTTCCCGATACTTTGAAGAACTGGGTATGCCAGGAGGTGAAGGGCTGGTTTTATTCGGAGGTGAAGGATTTCCATTAACGGGTAAAGGCTTTTACTAAACTCCAGTGGTTTTGACAGAAAACGCCGCTTTGCCTCATGGTACTGGGAGTGACAGGGCCTTGAGGAAGGAAGATTTTGCGCTCATCGACGCCGGAGGGCAATTCCGTGGGTACACGAGCGACATTACAAGGGTAAGCATGACTTGCTATAACTCAAGTCGATTCTCGTCTAATTTCTGTACATTTCGTAATGGCGAAATCCTTAGACCTTCGCACTCTCTGGATCCAAGATCTCAGCCACGCAAGATCGCCTATGGAATCTCGTTAAAGAGGCTCAAACAGCCGCTTTGCGAGCTGGCGTTGTTGGCGCCACTGGGCAGGAGGTCGATGCAGCTGCCCGTGAGATCATTGAGGCCAAGGGCAAGAGGCAGGCGGAACGGGAAGGATTTACCCACCGTCTAGGTGAGTGATGATTTTACGACACAGCCTATCGATTGTTAACATGCCCTAATGTATATCTTGCGCAGGGCACGGTATCGGTTTGGAGGGGCACGAGTCTCCCTACCTGGTAGGCTCCAACGCGCGATCAATCGAGAAAGGGAATGTCTTTAGCGACGAGCCTGGCATTTATATACCCGGAGAGATAGGAGTGAGGCTCGAAGACTGTTGGTACGTGAATGCCGAGGGTCAGGGGGAACTGTTGACAGAGCAGGCAAAAGACTTCTGGACTTTGTAATTGTGCTCGAGAGAACAGTTGTATTTAGTGACGTCAGTAGATCGATCGAGTGATGAAGTGAGACAGAAAGGTTCGTTACATCGAACAGCAACTCGTACAGCTCATCGTATTACTACGCAACGGCAGCGATTGAGGACCCCTCAAAGTCGTTCCCAATGCAATTTCCTCGGGGCTGCATCTGGAAAAACAATCAGTTCAGGTGAATACAGGCCAAGTTAAAATAACTATTATTCGAAACCCTACAGCCCCAACACGCCATGTCACCCTTACCAACACCAGCTGGCCCGCTCATCTTGACGTTATCGTTGGATAAGTCCACTCACCAATTCTTGACAAGTCTCCGGTCGAAGTACTTTCCGCCTCATCGGAATTTCCTGTCAGCACACGTCACTCTGTTCCACGCCATACCTCCGCACCGCATCAACGAGCTCGACGAATACCTTAACACGATATGCACACATCAGAAAGGATGGGATGTATTTATCGGAGAGCCAAAGAAGATGGGGAAGGGAGGCGTTATGGTTTCCGTCAGGGAAAGGCCGTCCGGTACCATCGAGAGCATTCGAGAGGATCTCCTTCACAACATGAAGCAGAACACAAGATCAGGCGAAGATAATTTGACAGATCAGGATTTGCGAAGAATGGGAAAGCCGCACGTAACGGTGCTGAACAAAGCGGAAAATGAGGAGCAGATTGAGAAATGTTTGAAGGAAGTGGAAGAGGTATTCGAAAAACTGAAGCAGCCAGGTGAGAAAGTCGGCCAACAGAAGGGTCAGGCAATAGGATTTGAGCTGTAAGTGCTCTCCAAGCCTAACATACGGTTTAGACAAGATACTAATCGCATATTATACGCTAGCTGGGAGTACCTGAGAGGAGGGTCGTGGAAGCCGATAAAGCAGTACTCGATACAGGAACAGCATTAGAATACGACATCTTCATCTATACTATGCAATACACCAAGGAAGATGGTGCGATCGTTGATCCACAATTGCTCTACCATCCGCATCGCATCTGCAAGATGTTCATGGATGTGCGACTGATCCAGTGTCCGCAACGCAGTCAACTTTTCTTCTATCTCAACCAATGCCTCCGAGCAGACACTCCGGATGCATGCTCTGACGGCTTTCTCGTTTCCATCCGAAATCTCGTCCCGCGCGCCAGTTAGCAGCTCAAGAAATGCATGCAGAGCCGGGTGTCCCTTTTTGTGTGTCGGATCGTCAATGTATTTCTGCAAAGCGCTTTCCGGAACTTGAATATACATTAGGCGTAAAGCAGTAAGCATACGGTGCGATGGATGAGGTGGTCCTGGGTGAGTATGCATCGTATATTCGCTATACGTTAAAGATGCAAACGATTAGAAGGTGGCGTTCAGAGAAGACTGGTACTTGCAACGAACTCGAGGTATCCATTCATATCCAACACTTCACGCTTCAACGCAACCATTGTCGCACTTTCCCTCTTCCGCCATGTTGTATTGATGAGGTCGTCGACATGAACTTCATTCCATGGATTTTCTCCCTCGAGTGGCACGAAGCCGTACTCTGCAAACAGTGTCTCATCCGAATGCGGCCCGTACGCGAAGACAATTTCATCGCCCTTCTTGATTCTTGCGTTCTTGGGCGCCGTGACTTGAAACGTCCGTTTTCGCCAGCCGGGCGGGGCATGTGACTTTTTCGCAGATTTCGACTTTGATAAGTTGCCAGTATTTTCCTCGACGAGGTGGACGGCGCAGAGTTTAGGCTTCTGCTGCAAAGCTTCACCTTGCTGTCCAACCTCTGCGTAACTGGACTCCATATGAAGGTGCGAATGATTAGCGAGATCGAGCAATGGTGCCATGGAGTGATTCTGCTGTTCACTGTCTGCTTCCGTTTTAGGTCTTGCTCCCGTCGCGCTTCGGTCAGCGAAGGCGGTATTTGGTATTGGCGGCATATCCAGTTGCAGGTATAGGGTTCGGGTGTTGACTGGAAGGCACATTCGAAAGTGAATTCAGATGAGCGGGATTAACTTTCATCTTGAACTTGCACTAACCGTTCAGCCAACCCCACAACAAATCCTCTTCAGTTACTTTCGCCCATCTTTCTTTTATAATCTCGTCCGACTCCTCTTCCAAAACCATTGGAACACCTTTTCTCAGCATTGCTACATGCCTTTTATATCTGTGCAACACGTCTTGGAGCTTCTCGTGAGCAGCCTTTGGCAGGTGGTTTTCTGCAAGAGTATTCAAGATTTTCCAGTCGTCATGGTTACAGCTGTCAGGAGGTTGCACAAGCCAGGTGAGCGGGTGCCACGGGCGGAATGACATGGGCAGCGTATCCAGATATGGCGTCCAGGAGCAATATCGGGGATTGCCTATCTGAGTGGATGCATGTCGATTCAGCGTCAGATACAAGGCGAGTGTCTCACTGGTGGTGATCCGGGCGTCCAGTTGTCGAGAGGTTGTATCTCTTTGACGTTTGCGAAGGGTCGAGTGGGGTAGCATGCGATAGGGAACGCTCAGAAGATGCGGTATGTTCGCTGCTCGTGCATCATCGTCGGCACGTTCGATACTCCTCGGGTGTAAAAGAGTAACAGCGGGTATTGTCAAGATGACGGATCCTGGCTGCTTTAGTATTAGCTTCGGGTGACTCGCTCATAACGCTGAAAGCTAGCCAAAGGGAAAGCCATACTTCAATATCCTGTGTTGCAAACAATCCCCGCCCCGCCCCTACCGGTACCACATCTAGGTCAGCGCTACATACGATGTCCATCAGTGACATTGCTTACCAGGAACTTGGCGGTACGTCACCTTTTGATCCTCCAACTTCCACTGGCCTTGAGAAAGCTCTTGCATCCAGGCTGTCAGCCGGTCCCATCTCTCATCGTCCGAAGTCATATCGTTTGCGTATCAATGGTATGCTTGTCCTCGAATGTGCTTTCATCGTCAACTGCCCAAAATCCAAAATCTATAGAATCAGCCTGAACCTTTCCGATCGCCGCGACGCGTGAATGAGGAGGCATGACACGTACTCAGAGGTGTGGCATCACAGAAGTACTGTCCGACTGTTCTACAAAGCCTCTCATCCTGCGGATATTCCACTCCAGGACTGGCTGAAGAGCCTGAGCTGTGCAAGATGTCTGCCGTTTATCCGACTTCTTACCCGGGCTCTCCAGCTTCTGCGCTCTCATCAGCGGCTACCCCGTCCGGGACTCCCGCTCGTCATTTTCAGCAAGGGTTTTACGACCATCGGGTTGAAGCATCTCAAACTAGGAAAGGTTCCGATTTCACTACTATAGGACGGCCGTCATTCAGCGCCTTTAGTCAATATGGAGGTGTTGGCATGAGTCGACAGGGCAGTTATGCCAGTGTCACTCCGTCAGACGCTACAATCCAATATCATCCGACTGATACGCAGAGACGAGGTACTGCGTTAACAATCACTACACAGAACAGCAATATGGGGAGGAAACGGCCTTCAGCGAAACAGCGTCCTAGTGTCCAGAACGGGAACTGGGCAACCATGGACCCCGACGAGGTTTTTAAGAGGTTGCATGTCGCAGAAGTGAAAAAGGTCGAGAGCCAATTAAAGTCAGTCATCCCCGTCATGCAATAAACTGGACGTGTACTGAATCATGGATTCCCTTTAATAGGGCTACTGCGGACGGAAAACAGGCAGAGCTTCGTACTATGGTAAGCGAACGATACCGGGATCTCTTGCTATCGACTACACAAATCGCATCAATACACGACTCATCGCTCAAGTTATCCCGAACTTTAAGTCACATTGAAGCACTATGCTCGAAACCAGGACCTACAACGCCCACGCATAAGGACGTTGAGGCGGCAAGTGAAGAAGACAACGATGGCATTCTCCTATTGAGAGCTGGGAAAAACAAAGGGCTGTCTACGGTGTCACTACAGAGAAAACGAGAAGAGATTCAGGAACTGGGCGGAGATTCGGTCATGCGACAGCTACCTTCTGCAGCGGCTGTCAAGTTATTACTCGACGCACCAGAAACTATATACCGAATGTTATCAACAAGGTCATATCTGGAGGCTGCCTTTCTTTGGTTGCTAGCGAGAACAGTGAAGGAGTACATGCTTTCCCCTCAGCAAGAGTCTCTGAATGAAGAGTATAACAACGTAAGTCACCACTGGACAGATTCCGGTTAAATGCGCTAAGCCTGATGCCCGCTCAATACAGGTATACACGCCACTGGTGCAAAAACAATGGGAGACGCTTGTGCCTTTGCGCGGTCAGGTGGTTCTGAAAGCCACAAGTTCCATGAGGGATCTGAAGCGAAGCTTAAGACCAGGACAAGAACAAGATCGAATTGTTGGTGTTATTTGCTTCACATAGAGTTGTGCGTCGTTACTAACAATTGCTTCGATTCATTCTTGAAGACGTTCATAAGAATATTACTGGCAGTTATGCTTCTAGACTCAAATACTGCATCCGACGTTCTCAATATCTTCCTCGGTCAGCGGAGCCGAGCGATTGAGGATATCTTCACAACATCACAGCTTATCCGTCCGAACGTGAGCTTTGCAGGGAACGCCTACAACGTTGAGAAGCAAGGCGTTACCACCCCCGCAGCCCGAACGAAGATACGGCATACACGGCAAGCCTCAAGATTGGATGCTGCGCAGGTTTTGCGAGAACTTTCGCCCGCTCCTCCAGGTGCCAAGGGGCCAATCGCACAATCTGGCTTTGCAGAAGGTGTCAAGTTGGATAAGAAGAATATCAAGCGCAAAATAATCAGGGATCGTATATCTAAGGCTCTGCTTGACACCGTCAAATGCATTGCAAGCACTGTTGGAATAACGAAATCGACATTCCTTACGCGCAGAGACGACCCTTCAGGCCCAAGCTTGTTCGAGGATGCAGTTCATAGAGTACAACAAGGGGAAAGGATGGCTAGCACAGCGCAAAGACAACAAGCTCTCCAGCGTGCATCCTTGCCCATTCCATCGGAAAGGGCGTCTGGACTGCCTTCGACATCGCCCATCGCCACCGCTTCTATTCCATCGCCGTACATCTCTACTTCCAGCATGCTTAAAACGCTGCCATCTTCGCAAATGCTACTTACGTATCTCCCCGATACTGTTCAAATGTTCACGCCATTCATATCCTCAGACGCAAGATCGCGAGAGGAAAAACATGAGCAGATCACAAACAAGCTTGATACTTGGGTTTCCGATACACTTCAGGAATTGGCCCCGAGAATCGAAATCTGGATGGGTAGATTAGACAGCATTGCCGACATTTGGAAAGTCCGCTCACAACTCCTCCGACTACTCGACGATATCCTGCCCAATGAATCCATCGCTTTATCAGCCGAACAAGTGGATCGTAT
Source organism: Naganishia cerealis (assembly GCA_030039265.1). Classification (NCBI taxonomy): domain Eukaryota; kingdom Fungi; phylum Basidiomycota; class Tremellomycetes; order Filobasidiales; family Filobasidiaceae; genus Naganishia; species Naganishia cerealis. The sequence goes on from JASBWR010000092.1 coordinate 50,862, forward strand.
CCGGAAAGCAACTCAAGCAGCGTTTGAGACGCGAACCAAAGCTCTCTGGAGGCTTCTGTTAGATGAATTGGTGAAAACAACGACATCCGGCCTAGAAGATAGTTTGGAAAAGATCAAAAGTCATGACGACTCCAGCATTACAGGTGAGTGTGTTCTTCTCTCCTTGCGAATCATCTGATACTCATCCGACGTCGCGCGGTAGATCTGCATCCTTCTCTCATGTACTTCTCAAGCCCAATACATTTCCCAAGCGCGTTCATGGGTGCCTTCATACCCAACAGCGATGTACAGTCAAGCTTCGTCGATGAAGAACTACCGAAGTTCCGAGCTGACATACGGATTCGACTATCACATCGTACTACTCTTCTACATCAACGATTACAGGCTCTGGAGTCCAAAGTAACTCAGCTTCAGGCTGATGTATCATCCCTTAATCGCCACAAACAAGGGTATGATCTGGCTAAGATTTATAACACTGAATTGAGAAATGCGGTTCGCGATATTGTCCAGCTCCTTTGGAAAATGTTGCGGGACATAGGCGAGAAGACATCCAGTGACCCTATTGCAGTCGATCAGTCAATGTTTATCGGACGATTTGCACTACACATGCTTAATTTGGAAGTTCTGTCGTCCGCGTCGGGACCTGTGGATCTTATTGACGGTGAGTATATTGTGATTGCAGGTCGGCGCGACTGACGCTGACATCACGAGCCCGTCCAGATGGAACTCGGAAGGAATTACGAGACGTCTATGCTCAATCTACATTAGCCTGGAAAGAGAGGACACTTGAAGACGCTTTGCAGATTTTCCGGAAATCTTTCGAGATGCTGGAATCCGAGGAAGATACGGAGATCTGTCCTTCTGTCTTCAATGCTTTGACCGACATTGCGGCTGCTATTCTAGATAGCGGAGTCATCAATCCATACAGCGCAGAGTTGCAAAAGCAGATTGCGGTCGAATTTGCAAATCGAGCCAAGCTAGTGTGGCAGGAAACCGATCGGAAGAACCAGCCTGATACACGTGTGAAGGATATGGCTTTATTAAGCTACATCGCTGGTACTGCCACGACGGAGCAGGTATGAGACAAGTGCCTCATGACGGCCGTAGTGCAAGTACTGATGTCGGACGCTTGCTTCGCCAGATTGAGCTCGCAATTGCATATATCAGGAAAGTGCAGCTGCTGCTGCAGCCCGTGCTCGAACATACGGTTCCAGGCCATTCAGCGGGACAAATACCAGTGAAGGCGACATCGGAGAGCCGACAGGCAATTCTGTTACCTTTCGGTCAGGCGCCGCTATCTCATGAATACGTATCACCCACGCCGGTAATGAAGCCGTCCGCCAGGTTCGCCATGCTGTCAATCCTTTAAATGCCAAAGCTATATTGAATGGCAATTACCCGTTGTTGATTATAATACAACTTATCATTTCATACATTAGAGCGATCCGCTCACGGTGTCTTGCTTTATCCCAGAGACCCTTTGCTTGAGTTGGACCGTTTTCGTACACGTGAATGAACGGACCGCAATGGAAAAGCCTTTAAGGTGACATTCATCTGAGACCCAGTGTTGCTAGATTGATCCACTTCATCTGTATCCATCGACTCCTGATCTACCATCGCCGATCTCTTGTCAGCATGACCGCTTGAGCTTGACGTTTCTGATGGTGAGGGTGTGTTTACAGCATCATGGTTAGATTCATGATTTGTGATGCCGTTGAGTCCTTCTTTTAAAGAAGAAGTAGCCAAGGGCGTCGACAATCGTAGACGTATCTTCCTAGCGGAGACCGGAGTGCCATTGCCATCTGACATTTGTGTTGTCGTCGGAGGTGGGGTATTCATTGAGCTGATTTGTGTATCCAGTGCATTCGTCCGGGGCGGATCTGGTGTCGATGTATGCTCTTCCGTTGTCATATCTGTTGGACTCGCGGATGACTTAGCGAAGTCGTTTGCCACCTAAAATCAAAAGTTTGCTGATGAATATGTATCTCATCATGAAAACAGGTCAAGATGGCTACCAGGCTCAACTTACGACTTCTGACTGCTTCTGACCCAAGTCCTGTGGTTGGTTCCGGCATGCATTGCCATCGTGAGAAGTTGGTTGATCAATAGCCTTCCCGCAGCTACGCCCGCCGTGGCTTAACTCGAGAAGAATCTGTGCTGCGTCGACCTGTATCGAAGCTCTATCATCAGCTCATGTCAACATTGCAAATCAGTGGGTCTCTCAGGCTTACTGATGCATCTGCTATGTCCTCCCCGTTCTCATCGATCATCGGAAGTGCAGCTATCACTGACTGCGGAGATGCGAGGTAGGATGAAGGCGCTGATGAGAGTGGGGATTGACCACCGAAGAGCGATTCGATCGTGTGGCTCTCATCCTTTTCATGCAAAGAGTCGACGTCATGCTCGCTCTGATATGGCATTGCACTAGTTCCTTTGTGGTTAGACATGGAAGGATAGACGGAAGGTTCCTCAGGGTTGACACTTACTGCGCGGATGCTGCTGAGCTTGAGGTGGCGCCTTTTATTCCAAGCTTAGTCCAGAAGTCGAGTTGAATGATCTTTTCAGGTACCTTGTACCTTTTGCCATTGATAAACATGTTTTGATATGCTATCCGACGTTTCTCAGCTTCTGCATCGATGATGTCGATAAGGCCATTGTTTCGCTGCCCAGGCTGATTCACCGTGATGACTTCCACACCATTCTTCAACAAGCGCTTCTTTGGCTTTCAGTGCGAATTGGACGATTTTGCATGGGGTGAGTTAGTACCACGCCTGGCAGCACTTTGTCCGATACAGAACATACCATTATTTGCGCTGCGTGATTCGGACACATCCATTTTCGTTGGGAGGTCGGCATGATCGCTGCTGGTGGATCCAAGCAGTCTAGGTGCCAACTGAGCGGACAATAATCACAGGAAACTATGCTTCGCCCTATTGCCAGACCTTCAGCAGTCTTGGGGCCTATCGGCGCTGCTGACCCTTTGCACTTGTAGCAAAGAATTGTATGACCTTTCGACTTCAACTTGTAGGAGTCTCGTTCCTCCGGGAACCCAGCGCGGCTGTGGCACAGCATAGTGTTAGCCACATTGAAGTTTGTTCAAGACAAGGTACCTACTCGAATTTGACTGGTTTCACATCAACAGCCGCACTGTAGGCCCCATCTGGGTCCGTTCGTACTAGAGGCAAGAGAAACGGTGTTAACCCAGGCCGATCGGTAACCTGTGTGCAATACTCACTTCCGGCGAAGAACGTTCTGATGTCTTCCGGTAACTGGAACTCTCTGGGATTCCGATCATCTAACACTTGCAGCAGTTCCGCAAACATCCCCTTGTAAGGTGAAAAGAATGATTTGGGCTGGTAATATAAGTATGATGCTTCGGCAATTAGAATCTAGATATGCCGCGAGATCAGAGTTGAGCTTACTCTTCTAGCCGCCTGGCATGCTTTACAGTACCATTTATCGTCCTCTGGGAGTTCGTCGATCGTTAACGGAGGATCCAAGCACATGAAATGAAAAGAACGAGGGCAACCATCACAACAAAGGAAGCTACCGACCCCTTTGCAAGCAGCGCAATAGTCGTGATTTGGCTAAGGGGTAGTTAGGTGTCGTTATAAATCACGCCACTTGCCACCGTATCTCAAGGGAAACATACTATCGTATTGTCAAATATGTGTGGAGTGTTAGCCTTGGCTTTCCCTTTTCCTTTTTGCAAGCGGCCAATGGCATATGGGGATGTATCTGTGCTGACAAGACTGTTCGTCCGTTGCGGCACAGAGATGGACGTTCGAGGATGACGAGGATGCAATGACTCGTCTCGCGATATCGGCGCGGGAGCTGGGGAAGTAGTGGCCTTTAAACCTGACAGTGACAGTTTGATTTTGGGTCCAGTGGAGCCTCCTGGGCTATTGAATGGGTTGAGTGATGGATGGGCCACCTGAACCGCTGGTACTGGACGAGAGGCTTCTCCTACGTTTCGTACCGCGTTGTAGAAGCTAGGAGAAGGCGGTCTGTCGAAAATGGCCAGAGCAGCAGAAGGGGGAGGGCGGAAAACATTGTGAGGAGTTACGACGTGATTAGCCTGCGGATTTGCTATTGACTGATTTGCTGGTCTTGAAGCGAAATCCGACAATGAAGAACCGTAAGCTGGATGGGGAGCCGGAGGAGTTGATGGGGGACCATTGTCGAGAGCATCAATTGGCCTTGAGCTCTGTCTGACTCCTGATGCCGAGGCATTTGACCTGAAAGTTCAACGAAATGTAAACGCCGCGTCCGATCCACAACACAGTACAGTTGCTCACAGGTGAGAGGGAATGCTATGCCCGGCCATTGGTTCATCATCCGCTGTTAGAGGTGAAGAGGCACGAGATGCGTCCGCATAATTTTTGGGCGTACTTCTTTTCGATCTTGCGCGTTTCGCTGAGCGTGCCTCCATGTCTGACTCCGTCAATTCGCTGACTGATGTCGCCCTTGAAGCCGGCTGGAGATCCCCATTGACATCATCTAGCCGTATTTCTGCAGCCACTTCCCCATCCACTAACGAGACCTCTTCCGTGAGCGCACGAGATCTAGTTGATCGTCTTCGAGCATGCACTTGCATGGATTTGTTGTCCATCTGAGAGGGAGCATCGCGTGTTCCATCTGCGCGGCTTGAGGGCCGTTCAGTCTTATTCTTGTTGACCATGACTCTATCACCTCGGCGGAATCAATGCATCGCAAATAGGAGATATGCTTGCCTGGAACGTGATAAAGGTAAATCTAAAACAAGATGAAACGCGTATCGATATCAGCAAATGTGTTTGCAATCGGTCGCAAGAGTTGGCAAGCTCGACATGAAGCTCATATGGACATCTATACTTACCAAGGACAGCGGGGACACCAAGCACCAACTGCGACGTCAATGTATGGCTTTGTGATGTGCAGCGTAGAGGACAATAATGATGGGCACGGCTGTGGACGAGAAGCCGTACTATGTTGGCCATAGCGATTTTGGCTCAGATCATGTCGCTGAATTGGCAGTGTCGATCGCAGCCGGAGCTGCCACCTTGCGCGCTCGAGTTACCTGCCAATAATGCCCCAGCCGGAACTGGCGCGCTTGTTGGCTCCTATCATGTCCATCCTTCCTCGCTATGCCAGGTAGATTAGACAGTAGGAGCTCTTGACCGCTTGCGTCGGTGCTCTGCACATTTCAAAGCCTCTTCTTTTTCCTCAAGGGCTTTCTTTTGGGCGTTGACTGTATAACGCCTGTGGCCTTCTCGGCCAGTCTCGGGTGTCGCACCATAGGGATTTCTAATCAGTGTGGGTTTCGCATTTTTGCCTCCTGTCTCCTCCCCTGAGTTGACACGCATAAAGGCGTTCAACTTCCTTACCCCTCCAGTGATGTCCATGCTCCGAGCATTTCAAACACGATGCACATCAGGTCCTTTTCAAAATCGGAACTCTTATTGGCCAATGGAACCAGGTCCCGTGCTATTCATTCCAGGGGTCCGAACATGATGACGTAGAATGATAAGACCTAGATTGAGAAAGCAAAAGAGACAAGTCGAATGTAATGTGTCAACGGCTCGACGGACGACTGTGCGACTGGGTGTTATGAGCATATATTCCAAGCATGATGTCTGCATGCATGCGCAGGGTGTTTGGCATATCAAAGCTGATCCCAATGTGGATCTTGGGGTAACTCCTTGATGATACCATCAGAAGGGTACGAAATTTCTTTTTCCGATGGGGGATACATCAATTAGCTGAGGAGGTGAAAGCGTGCTGAACGCAAGAATCATCTATCACAGTTCTCAGCAACGCTTCAGTTCACGGATTCAGCAAGTTCGAGTAGCTTCAGATCACATCCCTTGCTCGACGAGGGGGCTTCCGATATATAGTGGGTGTCTGGAAGCCTCCCTATAACGGTTTCTTGGCATGAGATAATGCGAAAGATCTACTCAGTTCGCTAACGAATGGCTATTAAGGTGGTGACCAGAGACTCGTCGAAACTCGCAACGTAGCGATGAGCAAACTCTCAACACACACACACACCATCATGCTCGTAGCGTCCCCTTTGGACGTTGTAAGGCTCCTTTTGGAGCTATGCGAGCGGTGAGTGACTAGATACCCAAATGGGAATTCCGCAATATCATAACACCGCTTCGAGAAAATACGCTGATAGCGTTATCCTTTTGACGGTTGGCGATTGACTATATTCGACAACGCCTATTGCGACAAATTTGTACTCGCTCACAGCAGGGAAGGCAGTGCGTTGAGCCGGATAATGGCACTGATAGGAGGCAAGGAGCGACCAGGCAGCGAGCCGGAAGGGGCACGTCCGCGTCGTACCGCAGGCGGCCTGCATGCGACAATGCTCAGCGTATAAATTTCATACTAAGCCATAAACTCTGTCCAAGGCTAAAAAGTATACCCATAGTCAAGATTGGCGATAGTGCGAGGCAGCTGGAGGGGTGGGATCGCAGCAGAGGTTATGGAGAGCTGATAGAGGTGGGGGTAGGCACAAAACAAAAACTTTGCAAAAACATCGACGCCTGTGCGATTCGAACACACGCGGTCAGAGACCATACCCTGTGCTGAGCTAGACAGCTGAATAGCAGGGGCACCCGTTAACCACTCCGGCAAAGCGCCTTATGTGTTGCTACAACCAAATCATGTATATATAGCTCTAAAAGAGCCTTTCGCGCACGAAAAGGCTTCCCTAGTCCAATAAGACACGTCACACTCATCCCTTCGTCGATGTTTCGCGAACGGTGCATGCAGAATCCACGTTTTCCCTCCTGCTGGCTCTTGCTGGCTTCGCTCCAATCGCTGGGGTAAGGTTGCAGCGTTCGCAAGTCATAAACGTCTCTCCTTAAAAGCAAATAGCGAAGCTCTCATCACCCCCCCCAACCCAATCTTCTTCTTATCCCCAAAAATGTCTACCGAACAAACCTACATCATGGTCAAGGTATGCGGGATCTTTCATTTTTCTCTCAAGAGGCAGTCGTGCTAAATGTTTTTTCAACTCTTTATGAACTCGTAGCCTGACGGTGTCCAGCGAGGACTCGTCGGTGAAATCATCTCCCGATTCGAGAAGCGAGGTTACAAGGTAAATACAATCTCCAGCATTTCCATTCCACCAGCCCTTTAGCTAATCCTTCTTCCGTCTCTTCCAGCTCGTCGGCTTGAAGATGTGTGCCCCTGGTCAGGAACACTTGGAAAACCACTACGCTGACTTGAAGGAGAAGTCTTTCTTCCCCGGTTTGATCAAGTACATGAACTCCGGCCCCGTTGTCGGTATGGTCTGGGAAGGTTTGGACGCCGTCAAGACCGGCCGATCCATCTTGGGTGCTACCAACCCCTTGCAGTCCGCCCCCGGTACCATCCGAGGTGACTTCGCCCTCGCTGTCGGCCGAAACGTCTGCCACGGTTCCGACACGTAAGTACCTAGCATGACGCATATAGCTAAGCACCTAGCTAATAATTGCCTGATTGTATAGTGTTGAGAACGCCCAAAAGGAAATCAACCTCTGGTTCGGTAAGGAAGGTGTCACCAAGTGGGCGTAAGTCTTGCATCGGTAGCATTCATAATGAGATTCGGAAGCTGACCTGTCTTTGCTCTAGTCACCACTCCGACGCCTGGGTCCACGAGAAGTAAATCCATTCATAATGGCCTAATAGCAGGTCGTGCTTAATCCATGACCAGCTGTAGACATGTAGAATGGTACGACCCACCGATAAATATCAATGTCGCACTCGCTTTACTAGCCTAGCGTTCTTCAAGTATATTACTGTTTGAGTGTTCAGCGGACCACATGGTCTTAATACTGGCAACAATACAACGTCACTCGTCCTCAGAACTTGCGAATACCCTCACCACCTCCAACCATCTTGCGTGATATCTCCTTTTGTTCCTCTGTGCTTTCCGTATACCCCATGCTGCCTTCCGTATTCTGATCCCAGCCGTACTTGTCGCCAAGGAAGTGGGTCAACCAACAAATCTCTTCCCAACATTTCTGATCAATCTCGGCAACACCGCCATCTTCCTGATCGCGCAGTCTTCGTTGCTCTTTGACCAGTTCATCCTCCGTTGGAGCTGCTCCAGGCCATTTGATGTTCTTATCCCCGTATTGCTTTCTCAGGAAAGACGGCTCCAAAGACCGCCTGGAGAGGCCAACTTGATCGATCAGCATGAAAGCGTTTGCATGTGCCGGCTGATCTGATGTAGACTCTCCATGGTAAAGAGGGCATTGGGCGAGTATTACTTCGTCTATGCCGTTGGTCCAGGCTTTGGAGTTGCAAAGATCGCCTTCGTACCGATGCAGAATGCTATGCAACCATTGTCTAGGAACACAGCATCAGCACAAGCGATATGATATTGAGAAAAAATGTCTCACCCCCATGGATCGTTCTGCATTTTCCTAGCAAGAAAGTGCGCCGAGTACAAGTCGCCATTCAGAAGATGGCAGACTATCTCGACAGCTGGGTGAAAGAGAGCATTGGCGATCTGAGAAGCAGCATCTGGATGAAAGCCCTTCTTCGCTTGAATATGCCCCGGGATGATACAGGGAATCGGATTCCCTTGTAGTAGGCCGGTAACGAATGGAGGAGGCGACATCTTGTGATCAGAAGTGTCTCCTGGCAGCTGGATGTTAGACTAGGACATCGCTCCATACAACCACTCCCAGCAGTTGCTCTCTTTGCTGTTGTATCTGGGAGATCGAAGGGACTGATATAGATCGTGAATGAACTTCGATCGTCCTTCGCCTCAACCATTATTATTTCGACTTGTTCCTCCGTGATGACGTCAGGACCTTCCTGAAGGTTGCGACGAAGGGAATATATGTGCTGGTTCGGATCTCAAGCCAGGGAGAGTTATATTTCGTGCACAAAGGCAATCCGGTAACGCTAAGGAATGCCATAAGAGCGAAGGGAGCGTGGCTTTGAGCTGGGCATATGGGTTATTGCTTATACGTTCAACGGACTACGGGTTCGGAGCGTCCCTCTGCTTCTGCCTCTCCTCTGGGAACGGAAAAAGATACCATATTACAACTCTTCAACCCGTATATGTGGCGTCAGTATTGACTCGAATGAAGCCTGCGTATCAACATGACTGTCTCTCACTGACGAGCCGTCTTATTCCTTGTTCTCCTTCTTGGCTTGAGCTTGAAGGGCCAACTGCTTTCTCTTGATTAGAACGGTCATAAAAGTCTGCATTGGTGATTCAGAGCGAATAAATTAGTTACCGTCATAGCCGTCGAAAGCTGGTCATACTTACACCCATAGTAAAGCTATAACAGGGAAAAACGAGGAGCAGTTTAGCATCGAATAACGCAACGACCTGAGGCTGTTTACACACCTGACCAAGTTAAACCAGACGACCCAAGTCTCAGCCGGAAGGAATTTCTGGGCGAACGCGATAGCGATGGGGCTAGAGATCCACATGGACTAAAAACGGTTCCGGCCAATTTAGTCGTAGAAACAAAATGATATATGCAGAAGAGCTGACCTTTAAAATACTGAAGTATCCAGCCTTTACTGTTTTCTTGATTGCTTCCGTAGATCTCGCTCCGTTGATGACAGCCATGGATGAGATATAGGCCAACGCAACGATGGGGGACTACGACAATTACCGCAAGACTGTTAGCCCGCTGCGGAGCGGAACGAGTTTGTTGAACTCGAGCTGACTGTACTCACCTGAATCAACTGCATTGCAATAATCTGCAAGATCTTAGACAGAGGGTCGGTCTTGCCAGCAAAGATCTTCTGGAAGAAGCTAGATTGATATTGATCCCCTCATATCAGATGTTTGGATGATGGGTTCGTTATAGATGCACTTACTTGACGAAAAAGTGGGACAGCGGTGCTGAAATCAAGGCGCCGTATGCAGCCATCTATTGTTGGGAACAAATCAGCACTAACATAGGAAAGCCAGTGATTATGAAGCGGCTCACCTGGAAGTTCTTCTCGCCTACTCCTAATTCCCTCAACAAACCCCACACCTGAATGGGCACATATTTCCTGGTAGCGGTTCCTTTGGCAGGCAAAGCAGGCTTAGGACTGCCACTGAGCCGACTGGAGAGCGTCTCCTGGATGAACAGAAGACTGGCGGAAGTGATGCATTTCGTTCGCAACGGTCGAGCAGCGAGTGCTGTAAGATATCGAGCGAGAAGTCGATACAAGACCAGCTTGGCTGAAGAGATGCCAGAGGGTTTGTCGGAAGCGGCTAGAACAGTCATTTGGGTTGATGGTGAATAAGGTCAAAGGCGCAGGGTGAAGACGGGGACACCTAGGTAATCTGTGAGTGCAACAGTGTTGACTGACCTCGTCTTGCAGGATGATGTTATCGATTCACTGCAGATGGCTCGTCGCGTAGGAGTCGTTGCCCCACAGGTGAACGGAGGAATCCTTTCCGGTAAACGCGGAGAAGGCTCGGCTCGGATGATAGCCGAGCGTGAGCTCCTACAAGTAACTAGCTGAGTGACTCCTGACGAATCAAGCTCAGAGCAGCCCTTAGAGGGCTCAGTGAGCCGTTCAACAGCTCGTTCGACTGGCAGACTTCCTGTTCCAGAGCTTATTCCAGGGTGTTTCCCAACCGCCAGCGCGGACATTGTCGCTTTATCCCAACCGGAAATCATGGGACCAAGGGTAAGTTAAGTCACTACTCTCCTTCTCCTGACCGCTGGTTCGACCGAAGCCGCGATGCAACGCACAATTGGTCGTTGCGAACAGCCCACACTCCCCGATATTTACTTCGAGTTTTCTTGCTTTATCATTTTTTTTTGTTTTACTTTTACAAATGACTCGCTCTTTAGGAGTAGACTTCAAGAGTAGCAACCACATTTCAGGCTCACACGGTAGACACCATTTTTCGTACTTCCTGAAGGTCAAACACAGGCAAATGACATGCACCATTCTCGCATACGCGTACACTCGGTCGAGTGTCTCCCTTTTGTTGCATATCGCTGACAAGGGATTGAATGACAGGGTTCCTCTGCGCCAGCTCGAGTGGTGGTGATGCAGGATTAATCGATATGATGATCTTGTTTGGGATATAGGTGGATGCAAGAATGATACGGCGAGCCTCTTTGACAAAGTCGTCGTCCGGAGCTCCAGCAATGATGAACTGCAAGACGAACATGGGTATATGAGCATTGTGGTGATATACTTCCTTCAACAAAGCTCACCTCTCGATAACGTTGTTCATTGTCCATCAATGCGGCAACAGTAGTTGCGAACGCATAAGGTGCGCGCTTGAGCATCGCTGCGTTGCTTCTGTACGTCGACTCAGCATGCTCTCGATACTTTTCTGCATTAGCCGACGCGTATCCAGCGAGACGTTGCAGGTTGTGAGCAGTGACGGAACTAGCAGCCGGTTCCGCGCCGTCCTGATTATCTCGAATTCGAATGAGGATGTGAGGATCGGGAGCAGAGGCAAAGTATCCGCCTTGCTCCTGGTCGTAAAAGTCGGCGTCCAAGGTATCTTGCAACTTGATAGCGAAGATCAAATGTTCCTCTTTTCCTGTCACCTCATAGAGATCAAGCAAGCCTTTGATAAGAAACGCGTAGTCGTCTGCCTGGCCGATAGGCCCTTTCCCTTCTCGCCAGCTTCGGGTCAATTTGCCACTGTCGGAATCGTACAGGTTCTTCTTGATAAAGTTGACGGCTTCCGATGCAAGATCCTGGCAGCGAGATGCGATGGGATATTTATCGACTGGCAGAATCATCGAAGCCGATGCCAGAGCGGAAATCTAGCGAGAAGAAGCAGGTTGGTAGTGCTCAACTGAAGTACAAGAGCAATCTTACCATGAGGCCATTCCATCCGGTGAGGATTTTATCATCTAAATGCGGCCTAGGCCTAGTCGTGTCCCGATGCTCTCGTAGCTTGGGAATGGCACGCGAGATAACGTCTTTGACCTGTTCAACCGAGATGTTGAACTTCTGGGCGACCGTCGGATAGGGATGTGCTTGGTACAAGGTGTTCTGAGGAAGTGAGGAAGTGATAGAGAATGAAAGGGTGTTACAGTTGCTAGTCTGGTGCTGTGCTTACCTTTCCCTCCAACTCTCCCTGAATATCACTTGACGGGTCTACATTCCCCTGCGGCATGACCGCCCAGAAGTAAGCAGCAATGGGAGCATCTTCAGAGCCAAGGACGCGGTCAAACTCCGCCTACGAGATAGACCTCGTCAGTTGATGCCATATCACGAGTCAGAACGGGCTTACTTTATCCCACACATAGAAGCCGCCCTCTACGCAATGATTCACAGCTCAGCATCGAGGATTGACGAAAGTCAACAGAGCGAGTGCTCACCAATGTGTCTTTCGGGGTGCTCGAGACTCTCGCCACTATCTGCGTCTTCCGCAGAATAAAATCCCCCTTCAGGACTTCTCAAATCTCTTGTGGTGTATTCGATAATGTCTGCGGCGAGATCCTGGCATATCTGCTTTGATTCAGGATCCGGCAAATTGGGAAGGATTGAGAACTCCAAGGCGGATTGCGCCACTTGTCCTTGATCATAACTTGAGAAGTTTGGTACGTCAGCATCCTGTTGCCACTCAGGAAGCGATAGAAGCGGGAGTACTCACAGCATCTTTTCAAAGTGCGGAACTCGGAAATACTGATCGACAGAGTATCTGGCCAAACCCGAGCCAACCCAGTCTCGGATGCCTCCTTCCCATAACGCCCTCAACAGCCTTGCTCCCATTTCGGCAGCTTTGTTGGCTTCCTCCTTCCTTTTCGCGTTGGCGTCACTTGCATAGTAAGCTGCATAGCGGGCGAGTAGCACCAAGTTCTGCGAGGTTGACGGAAACTTTGGGCCCTTATGCGAGAAGCCGCCATTCTTCTTGTCGTACCCTTTCAGCAGGTGCGCGAACACCTTCTGAGGCGCCTCCGAGGTGAGGTCGGCCAAATCGGAGGGAGCGGAAGACTAGAGGCGAAATGTTAGGAAACCACTCTGCCATGACCGAATGAGAACACTAACTCACTCCGACATCTTGCATGTCCCTCAATTGCTCTAGCACATTCTTGCTGCTCTCGAGCACACGTTCCCGATCTTCAGTCCAACTGAGAAACGATTACAGCCTGTTAGATTCCCTGCGTCCCAAGCGCTGCAAAGAAGAAAATACACATACAGTTCGTGAATCTTGTCCAGAAGGCCCAAGAAACGTCCTTTGGGAAAGTAGGTTCCGGCAAAGACTGGTGCGAGATCGGGTGTCAAACTGGCAAAGGCACTAATGATTCAACAAGCTGGTTCCGGTTATTATTCTGCTCAGCAACTTACAAAACTGATAACGGCCAACCGCCGCCTCCGCTGGTAGCCTATGGTATTCCCGTGCTCATTTCAGTTTCTACACCCATATTTCGGGCACGACACACTCACCTGTAGATAATTCATATATACGCGGTCCACATCTGGCCGCTCTTCCCTATCTACTTTAATGTTTATGAAATACTTATTCATTTCTTGGGCTACATGCTCATCCTCAAAGCTTTCATGCGCCAAAACGTGGCACCAGTGGCAAGCGGAGTATCCCACACTTAGGAAGATCATCTTATCCTCCTGTTTGGCTCGCTCAATGACGTCCGGCTTCCATTCTTGCCACTGCAGGGACCAAAGTAGCAAGTCAGCGAAAAGAGGGTTTGCGACCAGAAGGGAAAAGCTTACAGCAACGGGATTGTGCTTGTGTTGCAGCAGATACGGGGACTTGGCTTTGTCGAGCGTATTCGTGAGGGGAGGAAGCTCTGTAGCTTTTCCCATTCCGGTGGACATTGTATTTTGGTAACGGAGGAAGGGGGGGTTGTGACGAATAGGTTTGGCAAAGAGAAGAGAAGGCGGTATTCTTTGCAAGGGAAATCTAGTGGTGGAGAAAGTCGCTCTCAGAAGCTGCTTGCTGAGCATGGTAGTATAGGGAGACTCACAGCGGTGGCGAGGATGCTCAACGGACACGAACATGTCTTGGAATTCCGATGACCGCAGACCCGTGATGACGTTTGGGCTGAAAGCTGATGGAGCAAAGGTAAACAAACGGACAAGATTGTATGACACGTCATTTAAGACAAGTCCTAGATGCTGTTTACGCACCATCATGTCTCAGCTCGGCCTCAAGGCAGAGATAGAACATCTTTCAACATCATGATTTCCGGTAAGGCTTTGGTTGACAGTTCTTCGAGCGTTCCATCCCGTAAAGTCGGAGAGGCCCTTCGTCATCGATACTTCCGGCCCGACACTGACCAGGCCGTTCATGGCTCGACAAGCATCTGATCACTAGTTTCGCAACGAACCTAACCCTAGCTGCTTTGCTCCCGATATCTAGTGACCAAAACCTCAGACGAGCGATCCGCCGTCGGCATTTGAAAGAAGTAGGCAGGGTCGCAATCAGCAATGGATGAGTTTGGTGCGCCTCCGGTGGAGGAGGATTTCACAACGATCCCTCTGGAGGAGAGGTGTACGCACAAGGTGAGATCAGGAGACGAACACGGACGTCGTGTGTCGCTAACCACAATGCGAACGTACTTGATGCGGGCAGAACTGGAAAGCACGACAATCAGCATACATCGAGCTCGTGACGCGGTTCGGAAAGACAGCATCGGACGATGACCCCTTCTTTCGGCCATATCTGAATGGGGATCTCCTGTATGTGTATGGCTTTTCGCACGTATGATCACAGCCTTGCTCAATGATTGCTTTCCTGCATTAGTAAGAAGTGGGTAACGGATAGCAATGCAGTTGCTCAGGAGAAGGGTGTGGACGCGGTCTGTGCTCTACTGAAGGATAGCGGCGAGAATGCAGCACGGTTCGTTATCCACAGCTTGTTTCCTCGTATCATATGACCTAACGTCTGCCTACCTTCAGGACTCGCCCGGATGTTCTTCCAAGTCTGGTAGACAAGTGCTTGGGATCCACTCGAGCGGGAACTAAACGGAGTGCCATCGAATTGTGTATGCTGTATATCGAGGTGGAGAACACTGGAGAAGGTGTGATCGTGAGTGGATTGAACTTTGGTTCTTGTTTGCTTGTTCTGATATAGATTTACATTAGAACGACTTGCTCCGAGGGCTGGATGCAAAACAGCCGAAACTGGTCGCATCGACAGTGACCGCACTCAAGCAGATAGTTGCGTAAGACCGGGTGTATCTGCATCGAAGTTCAGGAGATGAGCTGACTTTCCATCATTACTCTGTCTAGTGAATTCGGAGTAAAACCGCTGGGAGACATCAAACCTTTAGTGAAGGCGTTGAACAAGATATTCGCACATTCCGACAAGACAGTCCGGGCAGAAGTAAGCACGAAACACTTTGGCCTTGAACGCAACCTCGAAGCTGACGGGTGCGATGTGCAGGGAACCGGGTTGACACTTGCACTATATTCATTCCTTGGCCAAGCTCTGATGCCTTCGCTAGATGGCCTCAAGCCTGTACAAGTGAAGGAGCTGAAGGAAGCCTGCCAAGCGATGGATGATAATGGGCAACCAGGTGGCAGTGCGAAACCAACGAGATTTACGAGAAAGCAGGCGAGAGAGATGGAGGCTTCAGCAAATGCCGGTGTGCAGCCAAGTGACTTCGAGGGAGCAGAAGCAGGTAAGTCACTTGATCGCAATCTCTGGTTGCTATTGACCCACACGGCCACTGCACAGAAGTGGAACAACTAGACGTGTTGGACCTAGTCGAAGCTGCCGATATCGTTCCGCAGCTCCCTTCTAATTTCCATGAGCAGATTGCATCAACCAAATGGAAAGACAAGGCCGAGCTTTTGAGCGACTGTCTCAAAATTCTCGAGGGCAAGCCGAAAATTGTGGATAACCCCGAACTGTCGTCATATATCAGCGCCCTGGCTGCGAAGATGAAGGACGTCAACGTTCTGGTAGTCCAGAATTCGGCAGCGATGATTGCCGCATTAGCGACAAGTATTGAGAATAAAGGGTTTGGGAAATACAGAAGTGTGGTTATGCCACCAATCTTGGATAGGTTGAAGGAAAAGAAGACCATGGACGCATTAGGAAACACGCTGGACGCAGTTTTTTCGAGTGTAAGCAAGTGTTTATATAAACAACGCAGGATAAAATATACTCACGTCCGACTCCTTGATAGACCACATTCTCTGAAATAGTGGAGGACTGTGTTGCGGCGTTGAAAAACAAGAACCCAATGGTACGACAAGGGACATTGTTGTTCCTGGTGCGAGCTCTTGGAACCACCCGCAACCAACCAACCAAGAACGACCTCGAGGCGATTGCAAAGGCACAAGTATCACTGCTCGGAGATTCGCAGGGCGATATTCGAGCAGCCGCCATGGAGGGCTTAGGTCACCTTATGAAAATATTCGGTGATCGTGCCATGAACCCGTATATGGAAGGTGTCAGCGAGATCCAAGCCGCAAAGATCAAGGAGTCATGCGAGAAGGCAGAGGTTAAATGCAAGGGGGGCACAGCGAAACCCACCAAACCGGTCCCCTCAAAGCCCTCAGCGCTACAGCCCTCCTCCGCACCTGCCAATAGAGGAGTACCGAATGCTGAACAGCCCAGCAAGCATTTAGCTCGCAAACCTATGTTGTCTTCAATGAGGGGAACATCAGATCCTCCTGGATCTCCTGCAATCAGATCAACGTCAAGGATTGCGAATTCACCGCAAATTAAGACAACTTCCAAATCAGCCTTTGGTATCGACGCTCTTTCAGAAGACCCGCCAAAATCCACTCGACCGACTGCGAGACCTCCTCCTATTGTAGGTAGACATCCTTAAGCATATTGAGCGTTCTTCAGCTGACGTCGCTTATGTATAGATGAAACGGGCCCCGCCGCCTTCGAAACCTGCCGCTACTTCCAAGCCTAGCACAAAACCGGCGGGTGTTCTTGCATTGCCAGCTCCAAGTGCTGGAGAACCAGTCAAATACAAGTTTGATTCGAAGGACGCGGAGGCACAAGCCATGGAACTCATTCCGGCAGACATTCAAAGTGGCTTGGCCGATGGTCAATGGAAGGAACGTCTAGGTGCAGCTGAAAGACTGCTGGTGTGGATCGAAGAGGGTAATGCCGATAAGGCAGAAAGCGAAATCATATTCCATTATCTTTGTAAAACGCCGGGATGGAACGAGAAGAACTTCCAGGTACGTCGTCGGTGTCTTTGGAGTATGTGTTCAGTACTCAAACCTGGTTTGTCAACAGGTTTCAGGCAAAGTATTTGCGGCAATGGCAACCATTGCCCAGAAGTGTGCGACTTTCGGACGCCCATCGGCTGCTTTGGCGATCGGACCACTATCAGATAAGCTCGGAGATTTGAAGCTGAAGAAGCCAGCAAGCGAAACTCTTGGAATGTTCGCAGAAAAAACTTCCTTGGGCTTCGTCTTGTCTCAAGGTAAGTCTTAACGCCATTGCATGACTTGACCTGTGTCCAGATTGATTGATTTCCATTTCCATTTCCAGCATATGAGCCTATGACAAAACAGAAAGCCCCCAAGGCACAGGCGGATGCGCTGACTTGGATTAAGCAGTCTATCTTGGAGTTTGGCATTGCGGGTGTAGCATTGAAGGACCTTATCGCTTTCTTGAAAACCGGCCTGCAGAGTGCCAATGCAGCAGTACGTTCCAGCGCGACCGCAACGCTGGTGACTTTGCGACTTTACATCGGGACAGGTAAGCTGGGCTAGCAGGCTGCAGTTTCGGAACTGCGCTTAAGACTACCTTTTATAAATAGATGTGACCGGGTTTCTCGAAGATTTGAATCCAGCACTTCTATCCACGATCAATTCCGAGTTTGAGAAAGTCGCCAATCAGACCGCTCCCGAGCCTACAAGGCAAAGTGTAGAGCTACAACAAGCGGCGAGCTCAGGAGCGACTGCAAATGGGGTTGGGCGACAAATCGCGACAGACTCACTGGACGATTTGATACCGAAGGTGGACCTTGACAAGCTCGTGGCGACTACCAGTGTCATTGCAGACTCCAAGAGTGACAGCTGGAAAGTGCGAAAGGAAGCATTCGAGGCGTTGTTGGCGGTGTTGGAGCAAAAATCGAACTCTAGACTCAAACCGAGTATGGGTAAGTTGCTGTGGATTCATTTCACCGCACTGACCTGTCGTTGACTGAAATGATTGAACTGCTCAGGGGAAATCGGCACTGTTCTTAAAACCCGACTCAATGACGCCAACTTGAGTGTCAAAATTTTATGTTTGAATATCGTTAGCAAGATCGCTACCGGGATGGGTCCTGACTTTCAGACACATGCCCGGTCTCTTGCGTCTCCCGTCGCAAGTGTTTTAGCTGATCAAAAAATCACGACTCGAAACGCCGCACTGGAAACTCTTGGTGTCATGGCGGAAGCTGCGAGAGGACTGGACGGCATGGTTATCGGTTTCGCAACTAGTCTGGAGAACAATAATCCGCTACTGCGAAGCAGCCTTCTCGATTTTATTGTTTCTCAACTCGAAAAAGAAAACGCTCCAACACCAGCAGATCTATCGCCGTTGATTACTGCGACGCTGTCATCGATAGAAGATCGGAGTGCAGACGTTAGAAAGCCCGCACTAGCCTTGCTACCTCATCTAGTCAACAATCTTGGTTTCGCAGAAGTTTCCGATAAGGTTGCGAGCCTGAAGCCAGCATCCAGGAACACTATCATGCCGCTACTTGAGAAGACACGTAGTGCCTCGCTTTCTTCGATTCAGACAAAATCTGCATTAGGAGCTACGAATCTTCCGTCAACACAATCGGCACCTGCTGTGAAACCACCCGCCAGACTCCCTATCAAGGCGTCTTCATCGTCAGGTGCTGGAACACCGGCCCTAGCCGCCCCTGGCTCTCCGAGAGTCAGGGCGCCTGTTGTGCCTCCACCGCGAGCGACGGGAATGGCAATGAAAGCTAGTGCGCTGAGGGCCTCTTCATTGAAGCCACCTTCAGACGAAAATTTCAATGCTTTGCCCCGACCCGTAGCTCGAAGCAGGCTCAGCGTAGTGCGTCCACCAGGTAGCCTATCATGGGAACCAGCCTTGCGAAGCAACTTCGAGTCGCAGCAAGTTCCTGTGAAACAAGAACCGCCATTCAGCACTGCCATTATGGAACCCAAAGCAATGCGTGCGAAGCGAGATCTTGCGAAATGGTCTTTCGATACTAATAATCCTAATCAGTTACTGGATTACTTGCAGAAGCAGATGGAGGGACATGTTAGCGGTGATCTTGTTGCGAATTTGTTCAGCAACGACAGGCTTGCGGAAAAGGATCACATGTCGGGGTTGACGACTCTCGATGAATTTTATACTGCCTCAAGCGTTGGAAACGTTTATGGTATAGCGGATGACATATTAGAGGAAATCCGCCACGCCAACATGGACCTAGCGCTCAAGTACACGGCAATTAGAATGCAAGAAGGCAGTACGCAAATGATCCTCAAATGTCTTGATATTATTCTTCACATCGTCGAGAATGTTAACAAGTCGGAACACCGAGGGTTCTCGGACGCCGAGATCAACGTCTTCTTACCCGCACTGATCCGAAAAGTGAGTGCCTTCTCTTGCTTCGATACGTGTGGAGGATTAACCGTCCTTGCGTGTTATAGCTTGGGGATAACAAGTTTAAGGAGAAACTTTCCAACATCTTTGCTATCATCGATAGAACAGTTCCTAGCAGTAAGGTTTTCCAGTTCTGTATAGAGCATGGAGTCGAATCCACCAATTCGAAAACTCGCGCAGCCTCGCTTGAGATGTTATCGCATCTTATACGCAAGAGGGGAGACATAGCGCCTTCAGCGTCTTCAGCAAAGTTATACCGTCGTATTGCTGAGCAGATATCATCACCAGACAGCAACACCCGCAATCACGCATTGGACTGTATTGCCTATCTCCATAAATATACGGGGAACAGCGCATTTGCTCATACTCAGAACCTTTCGCAGAAGGAGCGTGATTTACTCCAGAACAGAGTAGACAAGCTTGCTGGGATGCGATCCGCCGGATCGTCGTCCCATACATCAAGCCCGCCCCAGGAGAAGGACAGCAGAGCGACCGCCGCGGATTCTCCTCTTCGATCACGTCAAGTATCTACAGTATCGGTTCCCTCTGCATCAGAATCTGTGCACGAGCCAATCCCGTCTGGAGAACAAGCAAGCCTGCCGGCCACATTGAAGCCGGTGACGAGACATACTTCAAGCGAAGGGCTTCCGGTTCCTAGTGATTCACGCATACCGTTCGAAGCTCAAGCGAGAAACCAACGAGGCCAGCTCTCTCGTCCCTTAAGTAGTCAACCGGGGCCTCCTCCTCCGTATGAACAGCCGAGAGCACAAATCGCAACCGCCGACGATATTGCCATGTACATCCGCGAAGCCAATACATCCGATGCCACAAGATGCGTAGATAAATTGAAAGTGTTGCAAGCCCAACTTACCGCCAATCCTCACCTATTCGTTAAAAACGTAGAGCTACTACTCTCGACCGTGACTCGCCAGTTCGAGCGTCTATTCGAAAAGGAGGGAGGCATCGATCAAGAGGGGATGTTTCGAATGGCGAAACACCTTATACAGACGATGAGCCAATTCTGTGACTTGCCCGAATTACTAGCCAAGGTTACACCTGAACCTTTACAAGATTTGCTCGAACAACTCACATTGGGCTTATTGCTTCTCACGCAAGATACGCATAAGGAGATGGCGAAGTTCGTCAACATGACCATCCTGCGTTTGTTTGGCGCTAGCGATCAGGGTGTTTTGTTTCAGTCAGTAATACGAAAGTAAGACTAAAATCATAAGGTCGCTGACGTTTCTTTTCATTTGCCAGATCACTATTTAATTTACTGTCAAAGATCGTCGGACCCTTCACTCCGGCTACTCCGGCCGATGGAATTGCGGCCCGTCATGGCGAGCTCGTACTGAAGTGCATCTGGAAACGGTCACGAAGTGCTGAAGTCGATATACGCAAGGGGAAACTGCGTGCCGTTGACCTCTTTGTTACACTGGAAGATTTCCTGTCAGGCCTGAAGCCGAAGGAATGGAAAGAACGATCTATAAACGAAGTACCACTAGGGGATATGCCTTTACGGACCATCAAAGTATTGATCCAACATATTTTCGGTGAGACCTGTTTTCTTCTTTCTCGGGAGCTTTACCTTACTAGAAACCCCAAAATTTCCTGCCCTAGATGTTCTCGGTGAAAGGGGCTCATTAGAAGCGCTCCAGCTACAGTTCGGGGATCGCTACAAAAATGCAAACGTAAGTTCAGTTGCGAAAATCCAGAGAGATTCGATGTGCTGATTGGTGCCGTGAATCAGATTTATACCTACATATACCGCTTGTGTAAGCTCATTTCTGCACATGAATTAAATTTTACCTGAGCGTGGCTTATCCAATTCCCTCCTCTCTCTAGGTCAAGATCGACGAAGCCGAGCACTATTGGTAAGGGAAGTGGATGAAATTCCCAGTGAACCAGCACCACCATACGACCAAGCTGTGGAGGCCACACCCGGAACGATTCCTGAAACCCCGACCCCATCGTTGGTCGAAGATGAGCTTGATGTGCAGTTGCAGCAACTAGTTAAAAGTGCTTCAGGAGTCGGAGCTGCAAGAGGGGAGGTTCGTGGCTTTTTGTCAAGCTCGAGTCTTGTCATCTACTAATCAGTTCCTCTGACGTGAACAGGCCATGCCCGAACTGCATGCATTCTTGAAGCAACACCCAGAGAAAAAGCCAAAGTTCGAAGCTATGCTTGATGTGGCGTTAGGCGCCTCGAAATACAAGCTGTTCATCAAGAGAAAGCTTCAGAACTTGGCGGAAGCGAGCACCGCCCCTTCTGATGGTACGGGTAAGCCGGTTTCTTCAAGTCGCGCCTGAAGAAGTTGTTCATCGTTGTCCACGACAGGTTCAGGGGTCAGGGGCTTGGCTAAAGAGACAGCCGGACCGCCCGCCTCAGAAAGCCCCCAATCCAGTTCGGATCAACCAAGCGGTCCGAGGCAGTCGATTGCGCCTCAGTCGGTGATCCCGGAGGACGCTGACGATGATACCAAGCTGGCCATGTACAAGGACAAGCTCAAATACTATGCACTCGGTCACAACAATCCAGCTTCGGACGAAGGCCCGGCATCCGGTTAGTGAAACCGATATCTCACTTTCGGTAACCCGAACAATGTTTCAAGGCCCCAGTGAACAACTACCAGTCACACGCACGAAAGGAGTCAACCAGCTGCTACCTTCATTCCACGTTTTCGATTTTTGTCCAACACTCTTTAGCAAAGATAGTTGGCACCAGCTGATGCTAGATACCTGCTTTGAGCCGTTACTTTAACTGTCTGTACTTTGTAGGGCTAACCAGCGAGCCACACAGTATAATGCTCGATGTTTTGATGCTATCACTAATGCGAGCGACAAAGCAGCCCTGCGTACGCCCCTTTGCGGAACCCAATGTATTGACGGATCTTTGATCCACCTCTCTGTTTTCCCTTGAGATTCTGAACAGCTATCTGAAACTGAATGGCAATTGTTTGCAACTGTACACCGCGACAAATAATATTCATGATTGTCTACGATAGCCCGTGTCAACTTATTTATGTACCCCGGCCGGCTTCACAATAATGAGAAGATCTGAAACAGCTCTCAAATTTTCACAACACCCTGGTACTCGTCTACTCGCTACTAGCCAATGTAAAAACACATCTAGCTGCTTTTTATCTCTTGGACTATTTATACTCAGCTATCTACTCGGCTAGTAACGGCTAGTAGTAGAAGGAGAACATGCCTTTTCGTACTTGCAATTGTGGTGCCAGCTGTGGTGCCCCAACAAGAAGGGGCAGGATTTATGACGTCACGCTCGATTCGAAATCCGTCCTCTATTTCCGTCATCCTGTCATCGACACAAACGACTCAGCGCGGGCTGCCCCATACGCGAGAGTGAACCACTGGATTCGGGAAGCTTATATATTCGACCAACGTCCCGTACAGAATGTGTTCCAGCAGTGGAATAAATAGACGAACATCAAACACGCAGACAAGCCTCTTATAAACCTTGGAACTCCCTGGGAAACCTCTCAAGCTTAACTATCCGTATGTCTTCAGCCTGCTCTTCCCGAACGTCGATAACGGCAACACTCAAAACATCCTTAACACACCGCGTTTCCTGTCTGTCAAATCACAACAACTCGTCCGTCCGATCGCCCATCACTATGCGTGCCGCTACCACCATGGTCAATATGCAAAACCGGACTGCTCCGACTGTCACCGCCATAAACGTTGTTCGTCGCTCTTTCGGTTCTTCCGCAACAGCCTCTGCACCTACCAAAATGGATCCTCCCGCTCACAAGGTACGTTAAAGACTTGATCCTTTGCGAGGCCTTCTCTGACATGCTAACCTCCTCTCTTGCCCAGATGGCCTACTTTCCGAAGATGACCACCGAGTTCCCCCGGAAGTCACATGAGTTCAGGAGAGTTCTCTGGACAGGAGAGTCCAGTCAGCTGGTCGAGATGACCATCCCTGTGAAGGGAAGCGGTCCCGACGGACGAGGAGAAATTGGAAACGGTAAGCCCGTTTGCTTTACTTATAAGTCCATTCTGATAGCTGATTCAGATCGTTTTATCAGAGGTCCACCACGTCGACCAAGTATGAGTCAATTTCTCCCCGCCGCGGTAGCTTCGACATGCTTATCTTAGACTCGCCCTATAGCACCTGATCTTTACTCAAGGAAAGTGCAAGGCTATCATCGCTGGCAAGGAGCAGATCTGCCAAGCAGGAGACCTGTGCATCGTCCCCCAAGGTACCGAGCACAACTGTACGTGACTCCTGTTCTCCTTGACTTCCTCCGTGTTACGCTCATACTGCCGCCTGCCGCAGTCATCAACATCGGTGACGAGGAGTTGATCTTGTTCACTGTCTAGTAAGCGTCCCACCTTTTTGCGGTTGCGCAATTGGAACTCTGGAACTAACTTTTGCCTCAATCCAGCGCACCTGCCGAGCACAACCCAACCAGTGTGCACCATAGTAAGTGTCTGACGTGTTATGCAATGGTCGTAAGGTTTCTGACCATTCGTCTCTATTTTTTACAGCCAAGGAAGAGGGCGACAAGGCTGAGGAAGAGGGCAAAGATGAGCCTCCCAAGTGGGCTAACCCCAACCACCACTAGGTGTATAGTTGTACGATAAAAGCCCAATCATAATTCCGCACGATGGAGTATGTAAAGACGTTAGAATCCGTTGTATGACTCGCACAAGTGTCAAAGAGAGCCATAACATCCAGGGAACTGGAAAAACGACCCCTTTGCGCAAACCAGCTGGCGACCTTCTTGGAACTCGACAGAATACGTATCTTACCCCAATCTACGGATTGTCGTTTGTTGATTCCACCCAGATGCTAGCTGCTGCAGCCCTGGCTCTTATTATTCCCCAACCTCCCATCTGCGACTGGCTTCGGGGCGGAACGAAAAACTATGGTGAAGGGTCGTCTGCAATCAACTGAGCTCGCCTTACAATCTGATGTTACTTGAGTCAACTGGAGCCCTAAGTCCCTGAGTCCCCGAGTCCCTGACGTGTTTAAGAGCTTGGACGGCTGCTTAGACTCATCGGTTGGCTCATATGACCAATTTAGAAAATAGCATGGATACGCAAATCTATTCTTACATAATTTGTCGCCGGTGGGGCATTTGGGCCGTACTTAATCAGCCTGCTATCGCGTCAGCTATCCGTCGTTGGTCCATTCACTGGATATTTTTACTGCAACACTGAAGCGCCGAGGCGTTGGCAGAGAACTGCTCCTGCTCTGGGCTCTGGTAAATGATAATGCGAAGGAAACTGCGCCGGGAGAACAGCTGAGCGAACGTTCAACCGC
The DNA here is from genome assembly GCA_030039265.1 of Naganishia cerealis. Taxonomy (NCBI): domain Eukaryota; kingdom Fungi; phylum Basidiomycota; class Tremellomycetes; order Filobasidiales; family Filobasidiaceae; genus Naganishia; species Naganishia cerealis. The sequence goes on from JASBWR010000092.1 coordinate 75,626, forward strand.
CTGTCGTTTCTGCATTTGATTGTCTGGATTTCCTTTGCCAAGATTAGCTTTCGAAAAATCGAAGTCCGGCTTTATTTCTACCACCGATCATTGACCAACTGTCCTTGAGAAGGTTAGGGGGGGTAAGCTTATCGTGCAGGGGCAGCTATATACTAGGCATGCATATATGGATGCTGACAAGGCAATGGCGTGATAAATTGTAGGCAGCAAACCAGCTAGCAAACTGCTAGCAAACTGCCAGCTGGCAGCTCCTCATGCTTATCACTGCAGCTATGCAAAGACAATAATAGACACTCGGATTGCTTGGACCGCTCGTTTCTCGACCGGCGACCGGGAGTCGGCGCAATGGCAGAGGCGCGGATTCAAACCATCGTGGTCCCGTATCCTAAGAAAAGCTCAATTCCTCTTGGCATTTGGAAGCTGCGAACTCGCCAAGATCTTAAGTGCAAGGGACTCTGCAGAGTAAGAGGAATTCACGAGCAAGAGCCCAAGCTTTGTTTGTACAGCGGGTCCTTTGCTCTTTGAACATATAGGGACATCAGTTATATATGCTTTCTCCCCCGCCGGCGAATCCTTTCTTCGTCGGACCTGCTGTTCAGCTTGATAGACCGACAACCCTACCCTTTCATTCATCTCGTCAGCCCATCAACCAATCACAATACGGCCAACGATCTCCTCTCCTGCACACCCTACTATGCACGTTCAAACCGCCAACGTTTACGCCTATCCACCGCTGTCTCCGCCGATATCTGTGTCAGACATGGACCCGCTTCGCAAGTCACAGCCAGTGGATATTTCTATGAATAGCCTGAAGCTTGTGTCGTTTGCCGATTTACTGGATGAACAACTAGTAAGCCCCGACTGCTCACTGTTCTGGCAATTTTGCTTGATCTAACATTTCTTTCTATCAGCCCTCTCCTCCCGCATCCTTTACCCAGATCATAGATGCGTACTCAAGAGAAGGGAAGGGGGACGTCGAAACCTTGAAGTCCGTGTTGGCAGCAAAGCAGGCCGAGGAAGACGTGAGTTCGCTTGATCGTGCATCCATCCATTTATCATTTACTAACTTCTCTTACAACTGGCAGCGTATTGCAAAGATCCTGGAGATTAGGATCACACTACTTCAAATGCATGCGCATCGATTGGGCATGGTCCCGGTATCTAGTAACGACCCTTCAACCATTACTTTCGGTCGTGGATCATCCACAAATGCCTGTGACAAGAGGCCAACGCACCCGCTTCCCGTCGCCACACGCAATCGCAAACGGTCGACCTCTCCCGTTAACTACTCCACAATGTTACCTCCAATGAGGTTGGCTCGAGCGCACGATCAGTCATTGAGCCACGACAGGACACTACCTTCCCTCACGGCACAATTGTCCTCCTCCTCATCTGTGTCGTCACCGTCGGCCATCTCGGACCGCTTCCTGCGTGCACCTCGAGAATACTCATACGCTTCAGAATCGGATCGAACTGAAGCTCCTGTAACCTCTGCAGTCGCTGGTAGGAAACGGGCTTACACCATGGATTCCGAAAACGCCACATCTTCTGCTACTGGCGTGTACTATCAGGCGCGAGACAAGCATCTGCTGCCCTCGCCGAAACACTCGGGTCACTCGTTCACTGCTGTACACGAGTCCAGCTCTGCACGTTCAAATCCCCACGATGGCGAGGCCTCTATGAACAAACGACTCCGAGCAGATGACGTTCCGTTATCGAGACCTAGAAGATGCCGAAATGGATTGGAGTTGCTGTTGAACGCCGCTGGAAGATCAGATAGCGAAGAGTCACGATGAGAAGACGTTTGGTCTGGTTTTTGTGCTTTCTATACTGGGGCTGTTTTCTTGTTATCAAATATCACAACGTTGTATGACCATACAATCGGCCATGTCGGTCCTCTTTCCCATTATGAATTGTTCAGTTGAATGACCTCATCCTATCTTGGACGACCCCTTTTTAAGTACGTTCACTCTGATATAATGATTGTCCAGGGTTGACGGGGAACTATGGGCGCCTCGAGAGTACGGCATCATAACGTAGGCAGGTTCGACACTAGTTACAAGAGCTGTTATAAGCGTGTAAAGAGCTGTGTAGAAGTCACTACCGCAGCTCTCTTTCCGCGGGGCGCACCTGTTATCGGGGTATCAGGCAGTTTGTCTGAACAAGAACCAGTTGCAAGAGGCATTAAGCTATAGACGCGCTCGTCCGGTGTGCGTTCGCATCCCAAGAGCTGTCTAAAGACTTTCGGAGACAAGAAGAATAGGGGAGCTGATCCGTGATCGGTCTGGGCCTGATCTCTCCGGAAGTAGACGGACTGTTACTGTGAGCATCGCAGAAGCCTGAAGCTTTGCTTATCGGCATCTCCCAATCTCTCGAATCAAGCGTTGCAAAGTCACTGGATGTTCTTCGACAAGTGTATATAACATCATGGACCCGCATGATGGTACAGCCCTGAAGCTGGAAGACGACACCTCGGCCACGCAAACCCTGAACAGCGATCTCAGTTCTAGCATGGAGAACCCCATCAACAATCTGATTGCTTCGCTTCGAGTTTTACCGTCTGCGCAACAAGCTTTCGACACCAGTCCCGTTGTACTGAATCAAAATGGAGCTGTTTTCATGGAGATACTAGCTGGTTTGCAGACTAGTATTAGGGGTATGGAGTCCTGTGAGTCGAAGCTTTAGAACGAGCCGTCTGAAGATTTTTGACGTATCTTTTGTCCAGCCGTATTCAGATACTCTCCACGATCCGTGATCGACAATCATACATTACCTCCAATACCGAACTCCCTGTTCAGGACACCTCTGCGCGATAGGAAACGAGTCCGCCAAGCTCAAGAGCAGGAGAGTCAATTACTCAATACGGGACTAAATGTCAAACCTAAATTGCTTCTCGTTCCTGTCGTTCCAATGGCGTTTCGGACCGAAGTTGGAGCAGAGAAGGTCTGGTGGAGCAGAGACGACCTACAATCTACACTTCATCGATATCAAGAGACTGAGCGTGCCCGATTATCGGATCCAAACGTATCTATGGAGGTTGCAGAGTGGCGCTCGTCGACTATCAAAGGGGCAGCGGCTGAAGGTGGCCTTATATCACAAAGTATGAGCAACAAACACCAAAACATCTACCTCAGAATCAATCTGGGGGCTTCGACTGGACTATGGGGCTACATATGCTTCGCGAAACGCAAAAGGCGTTACGATGGCCGATGCCAAAATCGGGAGAGGAGCGCGGAGCTGGCGTCGAGCAAGAGGGTGAAATCGACACAAAAGACGCAGAAGCCTACATTGGATAACGACGAGGATGAGGATGAGGACGGATATGCCATGATTTCGACAAGATATCACCTGTTCAGTGAAGTAGAAACAGTATGTGCCTTTCTATATATAAGCATGATTGACACGGTCTTAGTTGATGCATCATTTCGATCGATAGAACAAGAGCAAAAATGATGTTTCTGGTTTCAGATGGATTCAAGAGTTGTGTATGCATTTGAACCATTTGGAGCTGTCCTTGCCGGAGTTGCTGGTACGCTAAGCGATATCAACTAGCAATTGTTCTCCGCTAACCCGCGTCTTGCCATAGCATCGGTTACCTGCATATACAAACATTATGCAAGAACCATGTCGGTTGTGCTCTTCTCTACTCAAACGCGGACTCCCCCCAGTAGGCAGAGCCTTCTTGCCAATACCCTCATATGCGTGCAGTTACAACGCAAGGGCCGGCGAAAACCAGGACATCGAGTCAAGTGGCAATGTTATGGGCAGGGGTGATGACTCCAAGCCCGTGATCCGTGATGCGGAACATGCTGGGCAAAGTACCCCTTTGCCGACAATGCAGAATGGAGAGAATGGTCACTGGGTGGCATTCCATAAATCCTGTTTATGATATTCAAGTTTCATCGCATATCAACATGACATATGGCGGACCTAAGCAAGCAACCAGAATATTTCCTATGGAAATGCCTCAAAATTACATGAACATGATCAAAAGTTGCTTCAAAGGACGTATCTTCCCTTTGTGTTCATACCTCCTGCAAGCCCCTGAAATACCAAGGAGAATCTGCATACATATGCCTCAGAAACTAAAACTTCCTCGCACAAAGCCTACCAGATATGAGAGACACAATGAACTACCTTATGGTCAGTCTGGAGAACTCCATCACGTTCGCCATATTTCGACTGTGTCAATCAATACCTTCCCAGATTGACTAGCTCAGAATACTCAATCCCTCACCTTCATTTCGAATTGTACTCTCAGACGACATGGTTCGTTTGGTGATAGCTCTCGCAACAGCATACGTTTCCCTCCTGGTCACTTATGTCGTAGCCCAAACGCTCAACTTTTCAGCTGTGATGGAGGATTTCGAATATTTTCAGGCGCGGTACGATGGTTCAGCTGTGAGTGAATTTGATTGGTGGCGAATGTGAATGGTCGTTTGTCCCTCGCTTACTCGCCTTACGTTGACCTGCTTTGCATCAGTGCATAAATCACCCCGCTGACCCCAAATACTATGCATGCTGTCATCCCCTGCCTCAAGGTGCTACCGCTGACCCGAGCTGTCAATGGGTAGGAGATGAATGTGAAGGTTGGGAAGAGAACTGTGTATGTGAGGACGAGGAAAGCGAGGACGGAGACCCTCGACAAGATCAAACACAGCACCCGTGGGGATGGAAGTAGAGTAAGATAGGAGGATAGCTGAGAAGATGACACCAAAGGCGGTAGAGAGCGCGTGAATGGTTCTGTCGAGGACTGTTCTTACGAATACTGCACCAGTCAATCCGCCCGTTTCTTCTGGTTGTGAACGTCCATGACGTTGGGCTTACGGGGAAATTGTAGGGCCAGAACTCAAAACCATCCGACACACAATAGTTGTTATCTGTTTACAGAACGATTGTGGAACGCTGATAATATGTCATAACCATAAGTGGGTCCGGACAAGGAACATGGCGAATACCGACAGGATAAATGTGCCTGTGAAAGACAGAAGATTACGTTCCTGCATTGGAAGGGAGCGAATGCCCTTCGAACAGCTTGGTAGCTAGCTTGGCCCTAGAATACTACAAGATATTGGCTTATTGAAGCGCCACATGGATGACTCCTTCATCATCGAGGAGCGATGAGCCCGAATAGCAAAGGCGCATCAGCCGTTCACTCCATGCTGACTCAAGGACCTGGAAAACGCGTTGTAACGATTGATAGTGATGATACAACATGACTAGAAGCACAAAAGGGCCAGTACAGCTAAGGGTCCCTTGGAATTTAGGCTATACAAACCAAACATGCGAATGATTTATAACCCCCTCTACCATCTGGTATAATAAACCCAACAGGGTTGCTCGACAATGGCGACACTTGAGCACCCTTCAAAAATGCTCCCTTCACAAGATTTCCAAATCTGACCCTTTGAGCCTGGCGAGCTGCCTCTCGCGCCATCCGAGAACTGCGACTGACTCAATGAGCTACACCAAAATGATTAGCTTATAGAATAGAGATCGGAACCCGACGCGGCTCCTTGCAATCTGCTGGAGTTTGAAGCCTTGAAATATATAAGCGTATTGTATTTTACCAGTCGTGACTTCTACATCCTTATGAATGAACATGTACGTATGTTATATCACGCCGAGCCGTTTACCACGGTGAAGGACAACGGATCTGTTCTCCGGATGACGCGCACTATGCCAGGTCGTGATGTAATCATGATAAGCAGATACATAGCAAGAAGGGCTGCAAGAGGGACCAATAGTAAGCAGGGCCCCGGGACCCGGCTGAGTAGTAGGAGAACTATGTGTAGGTTGTGCAACACTGCTTACTGCTACTTGTACATGCGCTTCTATAGTGTGCTGAGGCCTGAAGATTGCTGTAAAGTCCAGCTGAGAACTCCTTCGGCTGGTCCTTCTAGTTCATGGCCTCATGATCTATTGATGATGCACCTGGCACCAGGGAGATGTCATCTAAATGATTGAATGACATGGTGATATGAGCCGTGAGCCGGCAGGAAGAGGGGTGGCAGCCGGCGGCGTCACAGGTGCTGGATGTGTGGCTGTGACCTCAGCTGGTTCAATTCTGCTGATGATATCAATAGTAGCCTGGTGCTGGAGCGATGGAATGGAAATGGAACGATCGGGCTAATGAGCTGGCTAATGGTCGCGGCTAAATCGCAACAAAAAAACAAGCTGACACGGCAGGCGGAAGCAGTCTCGAGGTGTATTTGAAGGAGGAAGTTGTTGTAAGCGAGCGAGTCCGCCAACATTCCGCTGTACCGGTGCGCATACAAACCTGTACAGCCTGTAGCCAGATCGCTGAGACTTGTACAGCTTTTTTATTATATGGCAAGTCGTAGTCTGATCTGGTCGTAGAGCCAGTCCTACCGCCACCGACATCGTTCCCTGCATTAGCGTTCTCGCACCCCGCGTCGTCCCTTCGTTTGCTGGATTGTTTGTAGCCTGAGACAATCTGAAACTGTGATCGAGCTGCGAGCACCGCCCTCTCCAGAAACTCGCTCGACGACACGAGCCTCACCGAAATCATCGTCTCTCAGGTAGTCCTGTCCTAGGCCAAGTACCGAAACATCCACTGACAAAGGGACTGCACGTCGTCCCACTTGTGTTGGCGATCGGCATCAAAGGTGGATCTTTTGGGGTAGAGTGTGGTGAGTCCCAAACAGGCGACATTCGTGATTCATCCAGATCACTGACTTGCCGCCGTCCCCAATAACCCGTCCAGTCAAGTTCCCACTGCGTCGTGATGGGCCTGCTCAAGATATTTAGATCGTCGAAATCCCATGCTGGGGGCGAACAAGGTAATCGATCACACTCCTCTTCCACAAACGAGAATGATAGCTTGCCATTACCGCCTCCACCTCGACTGGGAAGAGATACAAGGTCGACCTCGACCTCTTCCGTCAGATCGGGCTCGAGTTTCGTAGGAAAAAGACTGGCCAGTGATCAGTCGCGCTCGAGGGACCAAATCAAAACGATCCCGTACGATTCAACACCCGTGCAAAATCCACCTCAGCACCGAACGGTTTCAACATCGGATCAAGGCTATACCAGGGCTTCTCAGTATGGACTGCAGAATCATCCATCACGAATGTCATCATTACAGCCACAAGACTCGCCAAGCCAGCCTCCTATGCAGTCATCGATACGGGCATCGTCAGATGGACGACGTCCCTTCTCCAAATATGTGCTACCTGTCCTGAATCTGGACCATGAAGGTCCCAATTCTGAGAGAATGGGGGAATCTCTAACAGATGATGCAGGAACGATACCTTCGCCCAGGGATACGGATCCAAGCAGGCCTATGAAATTGGACTCGAATAGGAGCTGGATCCCTCAGATGGATAAACAAGAATCCAGTGGTCGTGCTCAGCACCAGCGTGCCTTACCAACTTCACATGACCGCCGCTCAACCGATCCTAGCGAGACCTACCAATCTGAGAATATGCCTGGACAACGTCCGTTGCCAGAGCTTCCGGGAAGCGCATCTCGCCCGGGAAGTGCATTCAGCATGGATACCACCTCCCGAGCGGAGACGTCTCCACATTACCATAATTACTCCCATGCTCCGAAGTCTACTCCGCCCAACGCAACAATTCAACGTCCGTCAATCTCCATAAACCCCAACATGACTGGATTTTCCTCTTTATCACCGGGAGATTCTCGGACAGACAGTTACCTGTCTCCGCCAAACTCAGCGCACGCGAATGACAAGGCTACTAGCTCCAATCAGAGCGTTTTTCCTTGGTTAAACCGGTCAAGGCCGAAATCGCCAAATATGTTGGGCCTCGGAAGGCCTCTCGAGCAAGGGTCAATCGCGATGACCAAAACGAAAAGCAAAGAAAAAGCAAAAGGGAAAACCAAGATAGGGGAAGAAGATGGCTCTTTCAAGGTCAAAGCATTTCGACATGTTTCATCGGGATCCGGGGTACCACCTTGGGAGGTTCAGTTCGATTTTGAAGGTATTCAGCCGCCTACTGCTCCCACGCCCAACCGAAGCGAAAGTGAACCTGTGGTACCCCAGAGGTCGAACCCGCGACGCGATGTTCCTGCATCTCCGTCTTCACAAACCGAGAATGTCTCTGGACGCCGCCCAGGGGGCCAAATGAGCAGGCCACCATCGGTTACAGGGTCTATCAATCAAGATGAAACTCCTCGGCAAGTCAGTGTTCAGCGATTCAAGCAGACCCGCCGGTACAGTGGGATCAGCTTAAATGGTGACAATGGATTCGCTTCTCACGACCAGTTGCCATATCGTAGCGATGGACAAGGCCATACTAGGGTGAAAAGCGACAGTTCCGGCGTTGAAGTTCTCGTTTCGCCACAAAAGAGGAGAGCGGCGGGCCGAGATTCCGATAACAGCGACGAAGAGGTATTGGCTTCCAGTCATGTCAACGGAAACGATTTGGATCAATATTTAGCTTCTCGTCCCATGAATCGCTCTTTCTCCACCTCGGCGCTTTCAGTAGATTCCCCTGTAGACAGACCCGGGCTGAAAGCGACCGAGAGTTCGTCTGCGACTCGTCGCTCGCTTGATCAAGGTTATTCCAAGCAAGCTCCAGGGATCGTATCTCACACCCCTCGGCGACCATCTGGGTTCGCGGTGCAGAACCGGAGAGCTGTCAGTGTATTCGACGAGTCGCCAAAAACATTCGCTCACGATGATCGCAGGATTGAGTCTCAAACCCAACATAGGCCCTTTGGGCATGATCGTTCCCGGTCTGCTTCCGGCATACACGATCTCGCGGCGGAAATCAGTCATACCAAACCACTTTCGAACGGTGTCGTTACATCCGGCAGTCGTCCGCCTCTCCGCGAACGACTGGCTAGTCTTGCGCTATCAACGCCACCTGTCACGGATCTGCCGTTGGCTGCCTCACCGGAATGCGAAATTCCTCCAGTTCCTTTAGACTCACCCGAAACCTCTAACGCCCAGACTGTTATTGCCCGCCCAGCATCGGCTCAGCCTTTACACAATGCGCGACCGTCAGCGCAACAGAGAAGCTCATCAGCAATCAGCTCAAATCGCCAGAAAGTTCGCACCGGGTGGGACGACTCCTCTTCTGACGACGAGAGTGATGCGGAAAAGAAGCCTATCAGAAAACCGCGAACCGCGAGCGTCGCAAGTGCGCCACTGCCTGCTTTCAAGGGGCAGAGTCTTCCATCAGGTCTACGAAGACCACCGGCACCTTCCGAGGCCTTTGGACCAGACGAGGACGATTCGCCAAAGCGTACGAGCCTTGCTGGAAGCCAGGGGTCACGTAGCTCCTCTTTCAGTAGTGACCGGGGTCCGCTTCCGTCTTCCTTCCAGAGAGCTAAATCTTCCAGTCATCAACGGGCTACCTCGAATGCTCTGGTGGATAGTGAAAGCGATTCAAGCGACAGCAGTGAGGATGAGCCTCTAATGGCTATCAAGCACAGACAATCGTCGAGTTCGTTAGCCTCTGGGGCTTCCTTCACGACTCGAACAAAGGCGCCTTCGCAGACTTCGTCTCCTGCTAAATCCTTGAGGTCGAACAGTAACTCGAATCTTCCTCCACTGAACACGAATCAGAATATCTCGCGTTCACCCATGTCGAATTCTCCCTTATCTACAGTCCCTGCCACAATGTCAACCATGCAACGGTCAAGTCAGCTGCCTAGTAACAGTACTGTTCCTAGGCCGCCATCTACTCTGGTGACTGCTGGTCTGCACAAGCACGAATCGCCTGCTTCGTCACAATCTGGAGCTACAACTGGTGATACTTCAAGTGGTGGTTTACCGGTTACCCCTCGAGAATTGTCGATGGCCCTAAACAACCCCATCGCTGTCCGTAGCACCAGATCATCATTCTCATCTACTCAGCTGGCTAATCCAAGGAGAGTCAGCTTTGCGGAGCATGATCGTGGCTATAGTGTGCGGAATGTGGAAGAGGACGCGGAGAAAGAGCAGGTCAAGAAGACAAATGAGCGCAGAAGGGAAGAAGCCCGAAAGGCAACAGAAGTATGTTTGCTACGAAGTCATCTGTTCTCGACCGTGATCCTAATGATACCTCCTCATTACAGATTGGCCATGCGGCCAATGGAAATCAGGACCAGGACGAAAATCCCATGCAGAACCCGGCTCAATACCTGCAACATCTACAATCACAGATGCCTCAATTCGGTCAAATAACGAATACGTTCAACCCGTACTTCGGTATGCCTCAACCGGGATTTATGGATCCCACGCAGCAAATGTACATACTCCAAATGCAGATGGCTCAGATGGCTCAAATGAATCCGGCCATGATGCAGATGCAGCAACAAGCGTAAGTCTGAATCTAATCACTCGCGTCGGTGAACATAGCTGAGCTTTCTCTTCTGAAACCTAGCATGGTCTTGGCAAAACAGCAGTATCAAGCTGCCATGGTTGCTGCAGCTATGCAAGCGGCCGAGGATGCATGGGAAAGAGGATCGACCATGACAGGTTTAGGATCTACCACAGGCAGGAACCCTATTGCGATGGCGCAGATGCCACCAGCCAACAGCAACTTTGGCATGGGTATGCCAGGGATGTTTGGCATGATGCCAGCGTTCGACAGTGCAGGATCTGTTTATGGCGGAAACTCCTCACCGCACGCTCCACTACCTCAACAAAACAATTTTGCCGTACCACGACCTGCCGCATCAGTTTATGGGGATTCCTTACGTCCTCATGTGGCGTCGAACGATCAGCCTAGACCCAATCGATCTAGGTCGTCGCCCTCTCTCGACAAATTGATGACTGAACATTTGCCTGGCCCGTCTGGTCGTCGTCATTCAGAACAGCAGACGCTTCTTAATCAGCAGAGGCCACTACCCTTACCCACTACTAGGAGACCTCAGCCAAAATCAATGATTCCTACCAAAGGACCAGACAACGAAATCTTGCAGATCAATAATATCCAGCACTACTCTTCCGCTGCTCCTTCTGGCGCTGCTGTGCCCCCTTCAACCTGGAAGACTAGATCTACCGGTGATCGAATCCGATAGACAGGAAAGCAGGTCATCTCCTTTCCTATAGACTATGTTGACGGCATTCTTCCTGCATGTGCTCTTGTCCATCACTTTAGCATTACATTCGCTCATTGTGACAATACTTGTAATGAGCATCAACGTATAGTATACCCTGCCATACTACAACGCACTAGATCTATGCATTCATGTCTTTTATCGCATAGCATTTCCCCCTATCAACGCAGCTTCTTCAACTACAATCTGGAGTCTAATGCATTTTGTGTACTCTACTTCCTCTTGCCCGTGACCCTTCGAAAAGGTCAGAAAAATGAACGAAGGCTGCAGAATATCGAGCGAGTTTCGAAAGAACGTTGAACACAGCTGGTGGAGGACACACTCCACGGCGATGCAACATCGCAGCTGTATCAAGCGATCATCAAGCTTTATCTCGGCTTTCTAATTGATCACTGCTTGACGTGGACATGTACAGCGCAGTAGTATCTGAGTCAGTTGGTACCGGTACCACTAATTTCTGGCACATAGCTTTCGGCGAAAGTCGAAATTCAGTAACAAAAACTGCAGGTAATAGTGTTATGGCACAACATGTCTGGTATGTCTGGCCCGTATGATCGTTAGGAGCTGCCTATATATCTAACAATTCCATCTAACAGTTCCAGAATAGGATTTCTGGACTTTCAGGTTCAGCCCTCTCTATAGCAGCCTTGTCCCAGCCTTCCCCTTGAGTTTCACCCTTTTCGACTCGCGATAAAGCGTCTTCGGCTGAAATGACGGTGACATCTTGCAACTTCATCGAGGACTTGATATACGGCAGCAGTGACGTCAGCGCGTCAATTTCGGAATATGGTAGGCTTCGAGAAAGAGCAGAAGCATCGTTCGCAAGCTTTCGCTACGATTTCAGGTGCGTCAGTATGATGCGCTTTGCCTGTTGCGATGTGGGCAGACCTACCTTGATCATTGATACGAAAGGCATAATTCGCTTGTCCTTGATCAAGCCGTTAGCTTGAAGCTTCTCTTTAAGCTGCTTGTCATCGACTGATTTGCTGCTTTCATCATATAGTTCTCGAAGAACAGCGATAGCATCATCCTGCCATGCGGGGTACTTGGTCGCAACGAATATCCTGGCCGATCGAGGCTTGCTGGGATCGTAAGTAATCGTCTTCCCCTTTCCTTTCTTTTTAGTCATGGCGGCTTCGGTAGATCGCATGTTAGACAAAACACCTCGCATGTATTGCAACTGCGCCAAGACACCTTCATCGATCTCGCCTTCAACCTCAGGCCAGAGCGCATTCTGTACCGTTGTCGGTTCCTCGAGGATGTCTCGCCAGATGTATTCAGCATAATGCGGAACAAAGGGCTGTGCCAACAATGCACTGGTGCGCAAGAAGTAGAAAACCAGGTCCGCATGCATTCCGTCACCGCCGTTTTCCGGCAGAGTGACTTCTCGATACCAATCTCTGGCGCTTTGATACTCGTAGTATCCGTACTTCAGAGAATCTTTGTAAACGGTACTGTTTGAAATGCATGACGGTCGATACCTTTCACTGAAAATGAAATTGCAACTTTGGTAGACTTACTCGATGAACGCCTTCTTGGTCCTTCTGTTGAGAACGTCCATTTCGAGCTTGAAGGCGGTGTCGTGGGCACTGTATGCACCAGTTCGCAACTCTCCTCGGCTGCGAGCTGCTTTCATTTCCTATGAATAGGTGCAAGGGATAAGCCCGTGCCGGGTTGATTTTCCAGACTATCTCTTACAGCTGCCCATTCCGTCGCTGTGTGAAGACGCAAGATTGATGCATTGGCAGTCAACTCTTCGAAGCTGAAGATATCCCAAAAGGTTAGCAGTGCACCTGGTCGTTGCATCAGCTGTAACTCACTTGGCATCGGTCAACTCGTCACCAGCATCGGCCAAAGTCAACCGGGTAGCGTCGGCACCGAATTTCTTGACAGCTTCGCCCAGAGTCAAGAAGTTACCGGTACTCTTTGACATTTTCTTACCGTTCAACATTAAGTGACCGTTGGCTCGCATGGCCTTGGGCCAGTACTCCTCGCTGAAGAGAGCAGCGTGAATGTAGATACAGAATGTTAAGTGATTGGGGATCAGATCCTTTCCAGAAGATCGAACGTCCATGGGGTAGAAGTATTGGTAATTGTATTTCAGTTGAGCGGCCTTTTCCTTCTCGAGCGATTGACCTTCCGGGAAAGGACCGTCTCGGAGGATGTAGCGCCATACTTCATCAGTCATCTGATCAGCGGTGATCCCGAGAGGTCCAACCTTATCACCATAGATGCTGCCTTCGTGCAAGAAGTTCGCGATTGTGTAGTAGGACATGTAGATGGTAGAGTCACTGAGCGACTCGACCAAGAACTGGGGGTCCCAAGGAAGTTTGGAGCCGAGGCCGTAGCTTCGAGCACATGCCCACTGGTTGAGCCAGTCCAGAACAGCTTCGAAGGAATGTCGGACTTCGGGGAAGAAGGTGTTCATGCGCTCGACCAGGCTAATTGGTGAGAAAAAAGATAATTGAGGTGAATCCAGTGGCGGAACTGTATGTCAGAAGACACTTACATCTTGGCCTTTGCCTTCCAGTCTTCCACACCGTAGTCGAGGTACCACTGATCGCAAAGTGCCACAACACATTCGTCTGCACTTCTAGAAATGACCTGGTTCTCAGGTTCGGCGTAAGGGAAGGCAAGACCGGCATCGATCATCTGTTTCCTGACTAGAGGTTTGGCCTCCTGGACAGGTCGACCCTTGAAGTCGCCAACAAGCATGGTACCGTTGTTGAAGCCCTCCTTGTAGGCAATGTCCTTTGCTTCCGCAAGTTGAACCTTGTCCTTTTGGGAGTTGATCTTGAATTTGGCTACAAGGGCGGCTGCAGTAACGTCACCGTAAGTGGGGGTGTTGAGGACGGGGATAGGCTCGTGTGCGACCCATTCAGGCTTGATCTTGTAGTAATCTGCCTTTTTCCGCAGATCCATAAGAGTTGCGTAGTCATCGGGAGAATCAGAAGGAACACAGCTGACGACACCGGTACCCTTGTTTGCCAAAACACCCTCCATTGGCACGATGTAAATCTCGGGAATAACGCCGAAAGGCGGGTTGACCTTTGTTCCGACCAAATCTGCACCCTTGACTTCGGCCAACTTGTGCAGCTTGCCTCGGTCTTCGAAAGTACCTTGGAAAGCCATGTTTCGAGCGGCACGCTCAGTAACCAAGTAGGCTTCCGTTTCCGAAGCCTGGTAAATGCCGTAGTTGATCCCGGTACCAACGAAGCAGTTGGTCTGTCCGTACATAGTCTCAGGCCTTAAGGTGGCGGCAACCATGTACACGTCCTTGCCCTTGATTGCATTCTTGACGTCCTCACTGAGAGCCTCCGCCCACTGGAGAACCTTCATTTTGATAGCGGTGTACTCCTGAGGTCCGACACCTTCACCGCTGGCTCGATCGTGATCCATGCAAGGTTGATCGTCCTTGGGCGAGTAGATGGTGTACCTTTCTCCGAACTTGATTCGACCTTGAGCCTTGAGTTCGTTCATCTGCCATCTCACGAAAGAATCGTAGTAGGGGTTGACGTCGGCTGCGATGGAAGTGAGATCAATATATGGTCAAGCAGCCCTTGTGCAGGACCTAAGGAACTTACTAGTAACGAACGATCTCCTCCAATCGATTCGGGCACCGACGGCGTTGCAGTCCTGTTGGGCAATAGGAGGGAAATACTTCATCCAGTGGATGGGATCCGCGAACTTCTTGATTTCCTCACGAGGGATACCCAACAATTCCATGATTTGAAATTGGTAAGTCAAGCCAGTAGACTTAGCAGCAAGTTTGCCCTTCTTGGCCTTGGAGGGATCGGAGCTAAACGGAGCGGAGACCACGTCCTTTTCATTTTGAGGGGCCGTAGGAGTGGTCAGCTGTTGAGCAGATTCCTCCACATCCTCGGGGTCTTGATATCCACTGAAATCTTCACCGAAAAGTTCCATCTCCCGAATCAGCTTGTCTGCAGACGACTACGCGATATAAGAAAGAAGAATTTAGCCACTTCGCGACAAGAAGTTAGGTCAAATGTACGCACCTTGATCGGCATACCGGTACAGTGGAAACCCAGGGGGAACAGTGCCCTTTTACCCAGCATTCTCTCGAAACCACATGCGAATTCAATCTTGGAGATGGAGAAAGCATGTCCGAGATGAAGGCTTCCGTTCATGTAAGGGTAAGGGAAAGTACCGAGCCATTTGGGGTTTTGAGCCCGGATTTCAGACGGGGTCATGGGCGCGGTGGCCGGATCCACAGCTTCAGCGTAGGTGGCTGTGGGAGGAGCGGGAGCGTCAATCTCGAAGATTTTCTGTTCGAGCCAATGTTGCTGGGCCTTTTTCTCAAGCGCAATGAGAGCATCTCGCTTGCCGGTCTGGTAATAAGGCCAAGGGATAATTAACAAAGATGAACCCCGATACGCTTGTCTAGATAACATGACACACCTTTTTCAGATCCAAAGTCTCTGCGTCAGCAGCGACAGCAGGAGGAGCCATCTTGTCTATTCGAGAGCTAGAGAACGGGCGGGAGTTGAAGACGAAACTCGCTACCAAACAGCGAGGATAGGTCCTGAATACAGTAGCTGACGGATGTACGACGCGGATTGCCTTGGAGAGTAGGCAAGGGCGAGGTATTTTGGGCAACGTTCGAAGACTCGCTTTGTGAGACGCTGTAAAGAGCTGCGACAGGGAAGGTCCAAAAAGCTGGCTGTTCTCTTCCTTTGTGACAGCGAGGGAATTTCGGGTCGCCATCGGCGGCCGCGTCAGCCTGGCTGGCTGGCTAGATTTGCATCCGCTTCTCGATCGCCTTCCTGCTGCTGCTGCATGCTCACTATGCTGTATTAGGTCAGTCGAAATAACTGTTGAAAGCATGCTGTTCAACAACATGCGTCATCTAGCCAAGGCAGGGTTATCCGAGGCCAGGAGGGTATCCAGCTTCTACTGGACCGAAGCGACGAATATTTGGAGCCAGGAGCGCTGCCCGAAATTGCAGTAACGCTATCATGTCTTCATCTTTCGCTCAGCCGTCAATCCCACCGCCTACCCGTACACTCGAATCTCCTTCAACTCCTACTACTTCATTTCCGTCAAAGGAGCCAATCTCCAAAACGTACAAGGCCTACTTCTCTCAGGAGGAGGTCGACCTGCTATTCACGAAGCAAAGGGGAAAATTGACAACAGCCAAAGCGGAAAAGATCAAACAGGTCGCTTGTGGCTTTATCGATGCAGTTGGCCTCAGGATAGGGTTGTACGTTAACGCTTCTCATCCAAGAAATGCATGTTGTCCCTAATGAAAAGATTCTTTCTGCTTCATAGCCCGCGAAGAGTGATTGCGACAGGTCAAGCCTTGTATCATCGATTTCACCTGTATTTCCTATTAAAAGATTTTAATTATATCGTTGGTATCTTTCTCCCACCTCCCATTTGCTGGTTTTCTTCGCGAAACTTACTTGACCCGTCGTTCCTTTCTTCAGGAAGTCTCCTTATCAACTCTTTATGCCGCAGCCAAATTACATGACACCCTGAAGAAGCCTCGGGATCTGATCCTCGCATCTTATGCTATCCGTCATCCGGAATTACTCAAGGGTCGTCTCACCCTCTCCGTCGACCCAGCCTCCATCGATCCGAAACAACTGGAAAGCGAGCGGAAACGAATCCTGAGCATTGAGAGACTGGTACTTGAAACGCTGTGTTTCAATTTCATTGTTGGCGCGGAAGGTAGCGGATCGCCTGGACTAGATGTGTTTGGGCTATCAATCAAATTAGGAAAACGGGCAGGATGTGAGTCGTCTAGTGCGACTCTAACCTGCACTTGAAGTTGACATGATCTTCCTCGTTATTAGACAGAAAAAAGTTCATCTACACAGCATGGAAAATGATAATTGACTCGTAAGTGACGGTCTGTACGCGTTCCAATATCGAGATGTCATCAATAAGCCTAAAATTGTAGGTATCGAACAACGGCGTCACTATCATATACACCGCAAACTATCTGTGTGGCATGTTTCTATGCGACCGCCTTACTCTACTCGCCGCTATCGGATGTCAACAATCCAGACCGCCAGCCCGCAGATACGACCGGGATGTCACAGGAAGAAAAGGATATGATGAGCGATATACATGCGTTCTTGGGCGATGTCGATCAGTGGCATAAGGGAGGTCAGACTCCTTGGTTACAGGATATACCGGTTACATTGGATGATATTTATGGTTGGTTCAGCTTCCTTACCGTCGTTAATGCTGGTCTGGCACTTATAGATGTTGCTTTAGATATCGTTCATTTGATGCTCGACCTGTATGTTTTCATTCTTCAATCATCCTCGCGTCCTACCACCGCAGCATCGGAACTGGCCATTACGCCGTCTTATGGTACACCAGTCTCGCCATCCGACATGTCACTTTCCGCTGCATCGCAACCAGCAAGGAGCGCTCTTGCGAGTAGCGTAGTAGGACTGGGCACCCATCCGCAACTGATTCCAACCTTCACGCTGCCGACTCGTCATGACTGGACGCAAGAGAAGTTAATGCAGCTAAAAATCTGTCTAAGGGAGCAACAAAACACATTACTACAACAAAGCGTACTCAGGAACGGAAATTCACCAAGCGATCCTGATACGATCACCACAAACACCAGTTTCAACATCGACACTGTCACCGCGGGTCTGGGGAAGAATGATGAAACTATACGGTTCCTATTCTGGTAGAACCCCTGTGTTTTGATTGCGAGAACGTGTAACTATATACAATATCGTACATGCTTGCGATCGATACATATAAGTCTACTCGTCATCCATTTCATACTCTTCTTCATCGTCCTCATCGTCCTCGTCCTCGTCATCTTCGTCGTCGTCACTTGCAACGGGTGCCCGTGTATTCTCTTCACGTTGAGCCTGATTGAGATAAACGCTGGGTCAGTATGAGGTCTTTGCGTAGTCAACGAGTTTTGTGCAAGGCGTACCATCTCGATTTCCTTCCTCTTCTGATCCCTGACCTTCTTCTGCAATCGCATCCATGACCCGATAGGTGTTTCCGTGATGGGAGTGCCGTCTAGGAAGGCCTCAACCTCAGCCCGATCGTTCGGGGCGAAACTGACATTGCGCCTGTTCTTCTCGATCCACTGCCTGGTTACCTCGATTTTCTCGACCAGTGTCTTAAGCTGGTTGTTGACCTTGCCGGATGCCCCTCCCTTCTTGAGATAACGCTTAAGCATAAAGACCACCGGAATGGTCATTTCGGGGAACGCAATGTTGGTACTCATGACTGAGTGGAATTCGCCCAAGATGAAGATCAGCTCTTCCGCCAAGGTTTCCTGGTAAACCTTCGTTTTCGGGTAGCTGGCGGGAGCTTTAATCGCGTATTCCAAGTCGAGGGGTTTCAAAGAAGCGTTCTTCGGCTTTGCTCTCTTAAATTCATTGGATTCCAGGATCTCAAGCAAGAACGGAGCCAAGGGCACGTAGTTGCCGGTTCGAGCGTTGATCCTCAATAGCGCATGCAATACGTGGAAACGCAAGGGGAACCAACGGGATGTGGGCACCAGCCTGTGTGAAACGCAATGCCAAAATGAGTGCTACGAAATGCAACTCGCCCCCCTTTAGTGACTTACCTCACGACACCGATGGCAATCTGCACTAAAGGATAGATCAAAGGTTCAAGAGCGCTTGCTTGACCACCACCCGCGATGATCTTCTCCCTGTCACAGCTACCTGCAAGAACGAGACTCCAGAAATCGAGACAATGCACGAACTGCCAGTTGTAAACGGCTCGGAAAGCCTCCTTATCGGCTTGGCCGCTTCGAACGACACCTCGCAAATGCACAGCAAGCATACGAATGTAACCGAAAGCATGCGTATACGAAATTTCGGGGTCGAGCTGATATAGTTCTGCCGCCGTGTTCTTCATAAGGTTAATCGCTGGAAGAGTGTGCGCTGAAGTAAGTCGAAGAGGCGGTAGAAGTGCCGAGTAGATGTTCTAGAAGGAAGTAACAGAATAAGATCGGGCTATAACGACGTCTGCGCGGAGGTTGCGCTTACCTTCAAGCACAATTCTTTCATCGACTGATCACCAGCCTTGTAGACTTTCCTAACGGCCAAGAAACACGCGATCCTCACGTTATCGGCCGAAGATGACCACAGCTCGAGAAGCAGCTTTAGGTAGCAAAATGAGCACCGATAGAGTACGCCAGGTAAATTCATCTGGACATACCTTGAGATATGCCTTAAGCTGTTTCTTGTTGTCCATCACCCACGGTAACAACTTGGTGCTTTCAGCAACCGCGGTATGCAGAAGACTAGAAGCGCTTGAATCGTCCTCATCGTTTACGGTTGTTGGTGCCGACGGAAGTGACTTAATTAGGAACATCAAAGTCGAAAAGTGAGACTTGATGAACTGAGGAAGTCGTGCTTGTGACTTTGAGACTTTAGACACTTTGCTGCAATGCCAGAAAGAAAATGTTTCAGAGGTTGTATCGATGCTTCAGCTTGAATGACAACTCACAATCGTCCGCTGGGCAACTCCTTGTAGGGGATATGCTTCGCCAAGACCACAGGGGTGAATTTCAAAGCAGTCAAAATCAATTTGTTGAAGACTGGGAGAGCCAACAAAGTCAATGAAGCACAGGGAGGAGTAGAATGAGGTAGCTGATACTCACCTAGAGCGCTGTCCACCTTATACCTCGTCTCGAAATCCTCTTGTCCTTCCTCGTTCATATGAGCAGCAGCTCGGAATGCGAGGACCATCTTTCGCAACGATCGAAGGGAATGGTGTTCGATCATGGCTCGCTGCCAACCACGAAGCATTTTCATTGTAACGCTGATCTTCTCCGGTTCACCAGATCCAGAGATACCTTCAAATTCAGGTTCTTCTTCATCTGAATCGCTATCACCTCCATCATACTCATCCATGTCTTCATCTTCGTTCTCCTCCTCGGCGACCTTTCCTTTTGTCTTCGATGCCTTCTTTGATTTCGGCACAACTTCATCTTCTTCTTGGCCGAAAGCTAATAAATCTGCGTCATTTTCCCGCAAGTACTTGTAGAATTCGGGATCCTTCTTTTCGAGTTCCGCTAGCTGCTTAGCCATCTCAGCTGCATCTACGTCGGGATCATCCATCTCCACGCTGTCTTGCTCATCATCGAGATCGAAGTCTTCTTCACCAAGGGATGAAATGGTGTCGTCGTCATCATCATCCTCTCCGTTCAGGTCCGCTGCTTCAGCCTATCCGCGTGAAAATCAATCAGTTTTTGAGCTACAACAGCTAGTCGAAGTAATAGCCTACATTTTCGGAATCTTCATCGTCATCGACAGCTTTGCTGTGAGTCGTTCAAATTAATTTTGATTTAGCAGATTTTCCTCGCCCAAATTAGTATGTTCCTTACCCTTTTCCCTTGTTCTTCTTCGAACTCGCGTCTTCATCGCTTTCTACGGGAGCATCGAAGTCATCCTCTTCATCTTCGTCACTGTCCTCATCGGCATGCTTTCCCTTCCCGTTTCTCTCCTTGTTCGCCTTTCGAGCTTCTCGACCGGCAACCTTCTTCTGAACTTGCTTGTACTTTTTCCGCTTTTCGAGCGTCTGCTTCAATTTGCCGGAAGAGACGAACTTCTTGGTCTGCTTGGTTGCTTTCGGCATTTTGGAAGTGACACGAATGATCGTTCAAGCCAGTGGTGCTGTTAAACGCAGGGCAGGAGACTTGTTCTATCTTCAACGGCAAGGGAGGTGTGACCCTCGGTAAAGCAACACTAGCTACTGAATTTCCTAAACTAGTCACGTGTAAAGGTGCCTCCGGGACAAAGGTGAAATTCTGAAACACAAAGTAAACATACTGAAGCAGGTGCTGAAGCCCTTAGAAAGCTCTTTAGAAAAGCTACTGAGTAGCTGGAGGAGTATATTTACATAATTTGCAAACTAGGAAGCGTGCTACGCACAGGAGAATTACGGCGAATAATGCAGCTTGGAATGTCAAGCGCCACTGTGTGATCATTATCAAGCAATCACCTATGTTATTTGAACCTGAGCGACCATTCGGATTCTGCAGATGTGCGCATACCTGCTGTCAACATTTCTAGGCAGGCAAGTCACGGCGACCTTCCTCTCGTTTCCTTTAGCTTTGCAACGACAACTGCCGGCAATACTAGTTAGTTACTACCTGCCACGACAGCTGCTACGATTAGCCCTGCGAATGCTGCCATGCTCTTCCTCCTCGCTCTCGGAATCCTCGGGCAAACCCGATCAAGATGAGCAAGCAGAAAAATGACCATCGAAAGGTCAGGCTTACCTAGCTGGTTTCTCTCCCAGCGGCTCGGAAATTCCTGTTCCTGCCCGCCTGCGACCTCCACTTTCGTATACTCGATTGCGTCGACTCGTTTTTTGGGTCGGCTTTCGGACATCGGACGAGCGACTAACTCTCGACCGGAGAACATAAGCAACCAGCTTTTTTGGCTGAAGACTGGCTGCAGCGAACATTACCTAGATATCCGAACCATTGTTGCTTTTCTAGCTGCAGAGGTCCTCGACAGCTTCCTCACGTCGACACGAGCTTGATATCGCGTGCGCCGCGCGCATCCCACTATTTGAGATTGAAGATCGGGGCCCTGAAGCACCCTGAAACCGAAGCGCAAATCGGCATTACAAAGCACGTTATCGCATACCTTTTGGCTGAAACTTCAATAACTACTCAAATATTCTCGAGAAAAGTAACATCGTCAACCAGGGGATCCACTGCTTTCTTCCGAACCTGATCGATAGATTCGATAAATCTCAAAGGAAGACGGGAAGATAAAGGTCACAGCGCATCTCGACTGCTTTGACGTCGCAATAGCCAGTACCGGTCCCCGACACCCAGAGTCTTCGTCTCCCTCCATTCGCACCGTAGTCCCAGCTCAAGGACATCACCATGGGCCTCCTCTCTCTTGGAACTCCACTCAGCTGGCCGGAAACCAAGGCATTAGCGGATCACGTTCGGGAACACGGTATCACCCAATTCTTACATACCTGGGATCGCTGGGCAGGCCGCAAAGGCGAGCCTCTCCTCTGGGGAGATGAAATCGAGTACATTGTGGTGTCCCTTTTGGATGAGAAGAAGCGAGCCTCCCTTTCTCTGCGGCAGTCAGAAATTCTCGAGGAACTCAAGAACGTGGTTGGCGATCTTTGCGATGAACAGCCTGAAAAGAGCATGGTTATTCCGACCTTCCATCCCGAATACGGCATGTACATGTTAGAGTCTACCCCAGGTTGCCCGATTGGTCCTCATCTCAAGGATCTTGTCAGCGTGGAAGCCAACATGAGATTTAGGCGGAAACTTGCACGCTCACATCTTCGACCCAACGAGGTGCCCATGACGATTACAAGTTTCCCAAGACTCGGCGTTACCGATAAACCTTTCACGGATCCCGAATGTATGTCAGTGGCCGACTCGCCAGCAAGCCAGAGTCTATTCGTCGGCAAGGGTGTGACAAATCCGCATGCCAGGTTTCCGTAAGTTGCAAATCGAGCACAGTCCGTATGTGTAAGCGCTTACCGTTATGTATATTCATTAGTACTCTTACTGGGAATATTCGATCTCGACGTGGTTCGAAGGTCGCGATTAATGTCCCGATCTACAAAGACACGAATACACCCTCACCGTTCGTGGATCCGAGCATTCCGTATGACCGTCAGCTTTGGCCGGGAGACAGTGAAGCCAAGAACGGCGCAGCAAAGCCCGATCATATCTATATGGATGCAATGGCCTTCGGTATGGGATGTTGTTGCTTGCAGATTACGTTTCAGGCGTTCAATGTCAACGAAGCAAGGAGGATGTACGACGCTTTGGTACCGGTAGCGCCCATCATGGTGCGTCCTCTGTTCTTTGCAGACAAGGACACAATCACTGAATTTCGATTACTTTGTAGCTCGCTCTGACTGCATGCAGCCCCGCATTTCGAGGGTATCTTGCTGACGTTGATGCAAGATGGAATGTCATTGCGGGTAGTGTTGACGACCGTACAGAGGAGGAAAGAGGCTTGAAGGTAAGATCCGATGGATCTTACTATCGCGCATGAAAGTTGATCGCCTTTTCTTGTCCCAGCCCTTGCAACATGACAAGTACCGCATACCAAAATCCAGATATGATTCGGTAGACTGCTACATTGCGAACGATTCGCGCAACAAGGCAAAGTTCAATGACATCGAATGTCCGATCAATGACGACGTGTTCCAGCGACTGAGAGCATATGGTGAGTATATCACCTTGGGTCATGAAACAGTAACTTATCAATACTGCATCGACATTCAGGGATTGATGAGGCTCTGGCAAAACACATTGCGCATCTCTTCATTAGGGATCCCCTGGTTATTTTCAGCGAACGGGTTGATCAAGACGACGAGGATTCTATGGACCATTTCGAAAACATACAGTCCACAAATTGGCAAACAATCCGGTTCAAGCCTCCTCCACCGAACTCGTCCATCGCTTGGAGAGTGGAGTTCAGGAGCATGGAAGTCCAGTTGACGGATTTCGAGAATGCCGCATTCTCTGTGTTTATCGTTCTCCTCACAAGGGCGATCCTTAGTTTCAATCTGAACTTCTATATGCCGATTTCACAGGTTCGTGATACCCAAACCACATCTCCGTGCTCACATGTTGACAATCTACTTTCTAGGTTGATGAGAATATGCAACGAGCTCAGAAACGAAATGCCGCGCGTGAACAGAAGTTCCACTTCCGAAGATGGGTATTCCCTTTAGGCAAGACTCCTGCTCATATGGATTGCCGCAGTCGGTCGACCTCGCCCAATGGCTTCAGGACTTCATCAGATTCTACTGAAAACAATTCTAGCGTACCACATTCGGCATCGACTGCGTCGTTCAACTTGGATAGCGATTCAAAGTGCCCTAGCCCGATGTCATCCCATTTCGAGGCCGATGACGAGACTGAGGAAATGTCTCTGGATGAGCTGATCAATGGCAAGGTGAAGATACTTTATGTACAGATGTGCTGCGAAATCTCACTAACTCGGCCTTTTCTACTATGCAATTAGGGCGAGTTCCCAGGCTTATTGGG
Organism: Naganishia cerealis; assembly: GCA_030039265.1. NCBI lineage: Eukaryota > Fungi > Basidiomycota > Tremellomycetes > Filobasidiales > Filobasidiaceae > Naganishia > Naganishia cerealis. Next base: position 99,669 of record JASBWR010000092.1, read on the forward strand.
CGTGGTGAACGCATACGTAAATTCTTTGAACGTGGATGTTTCTACCAAGTGTGATATCCGCAAGTACCTGAACCTTATAAAGGAGAGGGCGGCAGGTGAGAAATCCGGATAGGTCCGTTGCTTGGTCGAATCTCATTACGTGCACTTGTGTTTTTCAGGTAAATTGGTTACTCCCGCAACTTGGATTCGAAACTTTATAATATCGCACCCTGAGTACCGACACGATTCCGTTGTATCCGAAGTCATCAATTACGATTTGCTCAAAGCCATAGACGAGATGTGGGTACTCATTTAGCCTGACCCCTGACACTATGGACAATTCACTAACACAACATTTTCAAACAATGTAGAGAACGAGGGGTACGACTTGCGCCTGAGCTGCTAGGAAAGGCATACAAGGGTAGCGAGATTTCCCAAGACAGCACTCCCGTATGAACGGTTGTACAATGAAAAGCGTATACAACAGGTTCTAGAATTATCATTCATTTTCCAAGGCACTGAAAGGTCGCTCATGGCCCCTATCTGCCTCTCTTGCATCGTACTCCTTCAGCCTACTACATATCCGGCTTTCATCTGCCGGGATTACAAAACCTTTAACAACGTCCTGTTCCACTGATTTCCGAACATGAGCGCGAAAAACATCCAACCGACGAAGATAGAGACAAAGTGGAGAGATCGATGTCACATTTTCGCTTGCGCACCCGGAACATCCACTCTCATCTTGCTGGTTCAAATAGTCGGCAACTGCGAAAGCTAGCCTCTGTGCTCTCTCAAGATCAACCAGAATCTCTGCCTGCATCTACATCGTTATATGGGTTCATCTAATGCTTTTTTTTTGTTGTGTAGAGAGAACAGTGTCTTTCCTTACCTCCGTCAGTTCGTCCACCGCGCCCTCAACAAGACCGCTTCGATGTTTCCAAGCTTCATCTCTGTTTCCATTCGCCTTATCTTTGCCCCACTGAATCGCCGTTTCAAGCCTAAGACAGTGGCTACTCTCCCACTCTAGCTTACCAATTGTTGTCTTCATTTCTTGGAGGAACACTCGTTCAGGCGATCCTTGATGGGATGAAAAGATTTTCAGCGAACCATCCACCAGATTTCGTTCTGGTTTGCGAGACCACATAATAGTTTGCGGTGAATAAGAAGCACTGCTTTGTAAAGCAGGCTCAGACGTTCTAGATTAAGCAGTGATAAGGATTTATATAGGAAGGGTACAGGACTGTTCTCCTGTTGCTTTGGAAAAAAGTCAAGGGGTTTAAAAACAAAGGAGACTCCTGAGACTGCCTTCAGATTGGCACAGGTTAAGCGGAAATGAGGAAAACTTGTTTGAAGTGAACAATAGTAACACATAGGAATCAAACATCAATCATACAACGTAAGTCTAGGCAACAAGTTAGTAGAGTGGCATTCTACACGCTAGGGGGGTCGACCTCTAGAGGACTGTGAGATTGCTGACCTTTTCTATGATGTCGTGTAGCAGCTAAAGCCCCTTTCATTTCGGATACCATCTCTCCCAACAAATTTAGCTCAACTTTGACTGCTGCCCCACCCTCTGTATCCTCTTTGGACGGGAACCCTAAATGGAAGCCCATGAGGCCCGAACTGAAAAGCCCAATTTCATTCCGATGATTACGCAAGTGCTTGCGCACGATCTCCAGGTTGAGACGGATTTCTTGCAGGTTCTGAACCGTGAGTTTGGAGAGAGCCAGGTCGTTGTGCAGAATATCGAGTTTCGATGGTTCCGATTCGCCGCGAAGAAACCGCTGCGCTTGTTCCCACGAATGTTTCCATCCGGGCTCAGCCTTTAAACCCTTTTCTAGCCTATCGACTTCCCAAGAAACGCTCTCCATGATCCTGCCTCCAAGCGCTGAGCCAGCTTCGGCTTTCGGTATAGTTCTCTCGGTGATATGATGGAGGTTATCCAAATTGGCCTGTATCCTAACCATAACCCTGTGCAATCGTTCCTCCAGTTCCCTTGGCGAAATTGTGGAGTGATCATCGGCTAGAAGATGAAAGAGCCTATCGAATTCTCGAATGGTCCAAGAGAAAACGCTGTTGCTTTCAGCGGCAAGCACTCTATAAGCGGAAATAGGTCTTAGCGATAAAGAGCTGCATGACCTTGAAAAGTACCTACGAAATTTCATCCGATAAATCGCGGCTAAGATCTCCAAGCTGTCGCATATCATAGGCAATCTCAAATTTCTCAGGAAGGTTGGAAGACACCTTGATGGCTGTAGCTAGCTCCCAAACCCTAGAGATCAAAGCTTTCAGTGTCGCATATTAAGAGGATCCGAGAGCTGTCCTTACTTTGTATGGTGCAAGCCACCATCCACGCCGCCAGTTCCTAGCTTGAAGACCGAATCGAAAACGTCGAGTGCGTCCTGAGCTAGCGTAGGGAAAATGGCAAGGCGTTAGCATATCTCTTGCTATAGGGAAGAAAGGATGTGCTCGCGTACCCTCTTTTTGCAATTTCCTTGCAACTATGGCTCGGTCTACCTCCTGCACTGCTTTCAGCCTCTCTAGCAATCCGACTGTGCACAACCCCGGTATCGTGACTACTTGACACAGTCCTCCTACAATCGCAAGTCGAGACGGCATGTTGCTGTTGATCGTCAGCAAAGCGTTCCGAATATTTAGGTCTCCCATATGTAGGTTTCCTTGATAGAGTCTCCATAGTAGCCGGAAAGGTAGCTGAGCGATGAAAAGAACATTGCGCAGGAGATAGGGTATTCCGAATCTGACAACCAGTACGCCGAGGGTAACCGCTAAGACCACACCAATGATTGGCAGCATTATCTGCTGAATCAAAGGCGATAGGAACGCATAGAATATCGACATTAACAGTGAGAATAGGGTCTTCAAGGGCCATAGAATAGCTCCCAGAATACCTGTTCCAGCGTACGGAAGTCGTTTGGAGGTTGTGCCTTTCCGAGATGCAGGAGACTCGATTTCCTCTACTGAAGCAGAATCATCGGTGTCGGATTCTATCGTGATGATGGGTATATCCTTCTTCCTTCTCCGCTGTGGACTTGCCACCCCGCTGGTTGATGTTCTGTTACTGGTCCCTTCTCTGCGCACAGCAATGCCATTTGTACCGGTGGTTCGTCTTCTAGTGTCCGTATTGCCGGGTCTTCGGGACGTCCGAGTTGGCGTTGCTCGCTGCATCAGGCAGGTTGTGTTTTGCTTCGTAGCAGTGTAGGAACATCAACGTGTAGTTGAATTCCTATGCAGTAGCTGCTTTTTCTCGTCCTGGTATTTACTCTCCAATTATCTTGTCGGATCGCAGTCACTATGATGATGGCGAGCCAGTTACCAATAACTAATTACGAGAAGCAGCAAGCAATCGAGCTATGACGAATCGCGATATTCGGTGGCATGTTACCATTATTCTGTATAGCCGACCGAACTCCTCTTGTCGGAAGACACAGCTGCAGGTCCAGGCTCAAAGTATGCAACATGATTCATAATCCCCAAAGACCATATATACACAATTTCTAGACAAGGAGCTCTTGACGCTCCAAACAACGGTATTTCGAAAATGCGGAAACGGAAGCGGGCGAAGACACAATCTAGGGACAAAGCGGGAAGAAGGGTGTCGAAGCGAAAAGACGAAGAAACCCCTAGCGAGACCAAATGTGCCCCCTACGAACAAAATCTAGAGTGTGTCTCGTTCTATGATAAATGATCCTCTATTTGCTTTTGCTGAAAAATGGTAAACAAAGACTTTTATGCCATCGTCTTGTTTAGGCAGGAGCGCCCTTGATTCTAAGGTGATGGCCAGCGAATGTCAATAGACGAGCCTACGTGAGAGCGATCGAGGACTTACGCTGCTTTAACGTAATCGGCAAGGGAGACCATGCAAACGGTCTGCCAGATTCCTAAACCTATACGAGGAGTGACGCCTCGGTAGAGACCCTTGATACCGTTCGTCTTGTAAATGTAGGACAAGGTGTTCAAGATGGTCTTCTTCTGTGCTGCTCGTACTGGGTCGGTCGACTTCATGGCGGATTGCATTTCAACTCGAACGACTGAGGGAGCGTAAGGGTAAGAAAGAAGAAACTTTCCGTTGTATCAGAAAGAACTCACCTTCGATCGGCTGATTCCACGTCGCCAAAGCACCACCGATACTCGAAGCCATGATCTTGTCCAGGGCTCCCAAAGTCTCTCCTTCCTTCTTACCCTTGATGGATCGTATTGAGGTTTCCGCAAGTCGAGCGAAACCCATTCTGTCGATGCGAAATATAGTGTGAGTGTTGAATGAGACACAGATGCTTTCGAGAGCTTACCGGCTACCCCAGTTGGTCATTTGCCTGACAGCGACAGCATTCACACCTTTGTTGATTCCCTTGATACCTTCTCTCCTGTAGATGTCCATGAATACTGCCCATGTACCTGGAGGCTTGACTCCAGAAGCAGCAACCTTGTGACGGGTAATTTCGACGGTCTTCATACAGGTACAGATACCTAAAAAGGAGAAAAGAAGGCACTTTCTTCAGCATTCCGTGTTTTGGGCTATTTGCCTTTCCGAATGAACTCACCCATGGTAGCATAAGCCTGAGCAATACCACCACCCATACCTCCCAGCAATCCTGAGACAGCAGGGCCAACGCCGAGGCCCTTCTGCGCAGCCTTTTCGATCTCACCGCTGGCGAATAGGAGGACACCACCTTTTGTTGAGGCTTCGAGCCAAGCCCACGGGATCAAGCCTTGGTAGAAACCCGTGACCCCACCTCGAGATACCACGGTCCGGAACGCCTGGAGCATGGTCTGGGACCTGTTGGCTGCCATCTGGGTTTTGAGCACTTCCAGTGGTTGACCGAGCGTAGTGACTTCAAACATGTTCATGGTCGCACCGACAGCGATGTTCGACCAGCTGAATCCCTTTTCCATGGGCGCCATTGTGAGGGTGATTGATGCAGGAGTTCGACTATATGATCAAGGCAGGTTTAGCTGTTGAGAACCAGAACTTGGCATCGCGCAACCTACAGGAGTGTGCGTGTGAGGGAATGAGCTCTTGCAAGGGGGAGTCTCGAGGGGTGCGAGAGAACGCTTTCCTAAATCGTGCCGAGTGCCAGCTCACTGAGCGGAATCCGTCGAACAAGGTCGTCCCCAACTAAATACAGTAACGCGTCGTACCATCTGGGGTAATGCTTTGCATCCGCCGCGGTTTCAGCTCGTCTAGGCGTACAGCAAGCTGCAGCTGTACAGCGTTCGGGGCGGGGGCCGATCCGTCGGGTCGGCCAACAAACTGGCAGCGCCAACGATACTCATACAAGTAAAGCCTTTGCGAAGGACACGGCCAAGCAGATTGGAGACGCATCTCTGCGGGCACGGTTCGTATAACGTAATAACATGGCTATTAAGCTATTTCGCCCTGCTACGCGGCACTGATTTCACAGCAGTCAGTGTTTGCACGTGATTATCTTCGGCTTTCCTCTTTCATCCTTCTGCGAAAGCACTTTGACTGACGAGCGGGAAGACAGCAGGGATGGGGAGCTAGCTGGCCGAGGACGGAATTGAAATCGTAAACCCCTTTGGCGTGAAGAGTCAAGCACATTCAGAAAGGGATTGAGCGATTTGCACCACAACGGCGATGGCGGCTATTGGCTCTATCTGACATTCGAACGCATATAGAATCGCTGAATGACTGCATGAACGTAGTGTAAGCTCGTCAGGATAGCTGTCAGGACGCTTTAGACGCTGGGAACACTTCTGACTCTCGTTCCCTGCGGCTTTCGTGCCACAGCTCACCAACAATTCCGTCTGGCTCGCGTTTCAGCTGCCGTCAAATTCAGCATCCGCAGGCTGTGGAGCGCTTGGGCGATTGGATTAATGGGATGTGACCCTTATGTCATTCCCTTCTTTTCCCGTTGCTGCCTGAAACAACCCAGCGTCCTTCCCAAACATGTCCTTCTTCCGCCGCAAAGACAAGAGCGTCATTCCGCCCGTGGCCCCGCCGCCCGGCTACGATTCCAGTCCCGTGTCAGTTTCAAGCACTCCGCCGCCTCCAGGCGCTGCAGCTCGACAACAGCTCTTTGGCTCCAAGACCCCCGCTGCGACCGGCCCCCCTGCGGCTGTCGATCCTTATGCCAACTCGAGGGGCGCTTCGTCATTAGGGAGGGCTCCCTCATATACATCGACTCCGGGAGATCCGTACGGAGACGCCAAAGGCTCTTCGGAGCGTGATCAGCTGTTCGGTGGGTTCATACCCAAGGAGCCGGTAGAGAAAGCTCGGGTATATGGCTACGAAGGAAGAGAAAATGAGGACGACTTTGACGAGGACGAGGAGATTGAAGGGATCAAACATCAGATGAGGGATGTCAAGCAGGAGAGTTTGGCAGGAACCAGAAATGCATTGAGGGTAGCCAGAGAAGCTGAAGACACCGCCAGGGGGACACTAGCAAAGCTTGCAGATCAATCAGGTATGTCTTGTTCTCGACGTCAATTATTGGGTAGAGATAAATAGCGTTGGTGTATAAACAGAACGTATCGCCAACACTGAGAGACACCTGGATGTCGCCAAGGCCAGCAACCAGCGCGCCGAGGACAGAGCTGATGAGCTTAGGAAACTCAATCGATCCATCTTCCGTCCTTCGGTCACATGGAACAAGGTTCGTTCCAAAGCGTGCTCTCGCGTCCTTCCTACGTATTCGTCTGACTACTGTCCTGCATTCCTACCCAAAACAGGAGGGCAAGCGTATGGCACAGGAGGAAAGAATTATGGATCGACACCTTCGTGAACGAGAGGACCGTGAAAAGGCACGTCAAGATGTCCTCGAGACTCATCACCGACTGAACGCTGCAGGAACGGGCTCCGGTTCATCACGCGATGGTCCACCTCAACCCGGCGCTCAGGCAAAACGTCAGGAAGAACGTAAACGGTTCCAATTTGATGCCACTGCCTCTGATGATGAATTGGAAGACGAGTTGGATGAAAATCTGAATGAGACTCTGGATGTGACAAGGAGACTCAAGTCTCTTGCTATGGCTGCCGGTCAAGAAATCGATACGCATAACAAACGACTGGTCGGTATCACCGATAAAACGGGAGACTTGGACTTGGCGATCTTGAAGAATACGGAGCGAGTGAGGAGAGCAGGTGGTAAGAAGTAGCCGTATCTTCAAGGGATCTCGCTGTATCCGGACCTTACTGTAACATCATCTTTTACACTGGAAAATTCATGTCACATAATCGACTCGTTATGCGATACAACCTACTCCACGGACCCGTTCTACAATTTAAGGCCTATGCTAGGACCCGCAGAAGCAGAAGTTGGACGTGTGCCCCTCTTCTTCGCCGGTTGTTGACCGACAACAGTCACTCCCTTGCCAGTCTTGACAAGCTCCTGCAGAGCCCGGTCTTTTTCGCCCTTGACACCTCCTCTGGCGCGCCCAGAACCAACACCGCTCTTGCCAGCAAACTTGTCAACAGCAACATCCAAAGCTTTACGCTGTGTGGCTCGCGATTTACGTGTCTTCTGGCGAGCTCGACGTTTCTCCTCTGGTGCCAACTCTGAACGCGAAACCAGCTGAGCAGCAGCAGCGGGAGCAAGCATCTCTTCCGGTGCAAGCATAGTCGCGGCAGACTGCGTTGTCGGAAGTGCGTCTTCCATCGACGTGGTGGCGACATTCGAGAGGGTAGTGATCGTTGCCTTGGGCTGTGACGGAAGAAACCGAAATTTAGCAAAAAAGAAGAATAACAGGGCGTGACCAGGGATGCTTACAGCCTTTGGCGTAAAGTGTAGATTGCTTAAAGCATCGAGCTTGTAGCAGATATCACCCCACAGCTTTTCTATCTCTTCGTGATCTTTCGCCAGCTTTGCGTCCCTTGGGTCCAGGGCTTTGCTGCCAGTAGCTGCAGCTTGATATTCGTCTTCGTAAATTTGGGCGAGTGATCGAGTAGACTGAGAATCTTGAAGTTCGAAGTATCTTGAAGGTAGGAAAGCCTTGTCATCGATCTCTCGTCTTCGCACAACGTCGTTGAAATCGTTCTAGAGTTTACCTTCATAAATAAGCTGTTGCCTTTGAGTGGGGAGTTTGAAAGTTTGCTTACATCTAGAATTCGCTTTTTAATCATCTCCTCCAAACTTAAAACCTTCTCCTCAGTGACAAGAGGTACCACTTTTCCACTATGTTCAAAATCCAAAGTTTCTTCCAAAAGAGAGTTTTCAGGTCGCGCCTTTGCTGTTGCTTCACCCAACAAGGTCCAATCCTTTGGTCCAACATTTTCTTGCTCCAATGCGGCAATTTGTTCTCGCAATGCGAGCGTCCGCTTCTCATGAGTCGACAGATTGGCAGTGGCTGCTTGAACTTCCGCTTCGTCGTCCTCAGCGAATAAGTCATCTCGGACTCGGCTCATGACGTCACGACTTGATGAAGGACCAGCTTCATCTCCATCCGGTCCGGCGGCAATGTCTTCTTCTTCATTGAATCGTACAGAAGCTTTGCCCTTGCCCTTCTTCTCCTTTTTCCCAGCAGTCGACTTTTTAGGTGGAGGCTTCGAACGATCTCGGGGTGGCGGAGGGAAGAAATCGGCATACATCATGTCTGTTAAGAGGGTTGGAATGAATATGGAAGAAAACATTGCGCAAGTATGTCATCTTTCGACTCACCGGCTTCGCCTTCTTCGCCTTCGAGAACATCCTCCCCTAACATGTCCCCAATGTCGTCATCGAGACGGATGTCGGTCTCATCCTCGTCGTCCTCATCTTTACTGCTTCCAAGCTTGCCAAGCGAAGCTTTACTCGCCTCTTGCTCTTCCGTCACTCGATTGAAGTCGTCGATGGAGAAGAACTGATCGTCTAATGTCGGATGCCTGAGAAGATGAGAAGGATCTGGGTTAATCGGGTATGAAGAGTCGATGTCAAGGAATATACGCACTTCGGACCCCTTCTCGTCTGGAAAGCTGACGTTTCATCATCGTCTTCATCCTCCTCTTCGTCCTCTTCCTCAGCGTCATCTTCCATATCCAAATCCTCCTCGTCACTCATTTCATCATCCATATCAGCATCTTCGTCCCCACTATCAATTTGGGACCCTTCCATATCGTCGTCCATATCGCTGTCCGCTTCTGAATCTTCCTCCTCCCCTTCTTCACCGTCATCTGAGCCGCTCACGTCCTCCTCGCTCATGTCATCCCCGTCATCTTCGTATTTCTCCACAAACTCATCAGGGTTTTGCTTGAGGTAATCAAGCCACATGGCTTTTTGTTCGTCGTCGAGGCCTTCAAAATCGAGATCGTCGTCTTGCTCTTCATCCTCATCCTCGTCTGACTCCTCCGAGTCCTCGCTGTCCGTTCCGGCGTCTTCGTCGTTTTCTCTCGGCTCTGGGCTTTCAATGCCGACCACCTTCAATACTTCGCCGAGTTTACCGCTCCGAAGCTCCAACTGTTGCCATATCTGGGCAAAGTTCATGCCATCGGTATATAATCCATCGAGAGGTGTATACGGAAGGAGTGATTCAGCAGTCTGCACTCGCTCTTTTTTCGTTTCAACATCCTCGTCCTGTTTCGATCCTTTCTTGCCCTTTTTCGCACTAGCTTTAGAGCGCGTAGAATGCGATGGCGGTTCGATGACAGAAGTAAGAAGGGGATGTAGATGTGGATGTGAGCTGTGTTCCAGCGAGATGCCTGAATAAGAGGGAGTAACGATTTAAGTTCAATCTCGTACCGAATACGGCATCACTTTAGGGAACTCACCAAGATCGAAGATACTTTTGGCCGCGCTTAGGGCCTTCTCAGCGATTTCTCCATCGCCCTGCGTTGTGGCCAAAACGTATTCCCTGGAGGCTAACAGATTCGACAGGTCTGTCAGAGTAGCAGACAGCTTTGAATCGCTGTTGGCATCAACCGTCACATCGTCCACTGGGATCTTGGACATTTTCAATCGATGTTTGACGTCCTGCTGAACTGGGTGCTTACTGATGCAATTGAGCATTCCTTCTCAAGCAAATCTACCGCATCGATATCCCTTGAAGCAGAAATCTCCTCTGGGGGGGGCGCGCCGCCAGAAAATTCAAGCATGCCCGGCGGCCGGAGCTGCTGTACCTGACAGTCTCGATAGCTGTCTCGATCGCCTGAGTGCGTCCGCATGTTTCAGAGATCCGTTTGATGCTTTGTAACCTTGGAGCAGGAGCCGTAGCACTGTCTGTTGCCGTACAGGAGCTCAGAACATCATGCTGGGAATGCAAGTTCTGACTCTGGGGTTGCTCTTTGCTTCTTCTGCTTGGGCTGCCCTTCCCGGCGCAGCTGACTCTGTGTATCAATTGAACGAAGACAATTTCGACGACAAGGTGGCCCAGGGTCTATGGTTTGTCCTTGATACCCATTCCTCTGCTCCTGAATTAACGGACTTACTTTCTGGCCTGATTCTCAACAGGTTGGTAGAGCACTATAGCCCAAGTTGTTAGTAGCAATCCCTGGTCGTAGCCACAGCAAAATTCGTCGCAATAGAGCTGATTTGTACCGCCATTCCGCTAGGTGGCCATTGCAGAGCGTTTGCACCAACATATGAGAAGCTTGGCCAGGATTTCAAGCCTTTGGAGGAGCGTCGAGGGTTCCACATCGGACAGGTCAACTGTCAGGCGCAAGGAGGTGGGTGCAGGTGTCTTTTTCACATCTCCTCCAGTGGATCCTGACCGGTACGGTTCAGACCTGTGTAACAAACACGACATCAAGTTCTGTAAGCTCCTTACATTGCGTTTCAGACCCTTTAAAGTTCTCATTGACAACTTTCCGGTTCTTCAGATCCCCAAATAAAGCTGTAAGCCAGGCTGGTTTTCGCAATTAACCTTGCGCTGACTGTGCCTTCGATTGGCCAATCATAGCTATCAGGATGGCAAGGAACTTGAGCAATATTCTGGTGATCGTACATACGAGACGCTCGCTGAATATATTGAAAATCAGTCCAAGCAATATGTTCGATCCCTTGGCACCAATGCTGCCAGATCTGAGTTCACAGAACAAGGTATCAAGTCTGCTTCTGATACAAGCACCAATTCCGAAGGCATTGCGAAGGAAGTCGATCACGCGACCTTTGAACGTTTGAAATCCCTGGGGCCGGTATTTGTCAAATTCTATGCGCCATGGTGAGTCGCTCTCTTTGTCGAAGCGGAATAAAGAGGAGCGGTTAAGCTCATTGATATCGTAACTACAGGTGTGGACAGTCTGTACCTTTTCATTCTCAGGGTTGATATGCACGTGAAGCTGACATGGCTGCTTGATATATACAGCTGCAAGAAACTGGCACCTAGTAAGCACACATCAGCTCTTCGACCAGCATTGTGAAGTTGACATTATCCGCCGATTTTTAGCTTGGTCTGAATTAGCTAGCAACATGAAGGACAAACTGCATGTGGTATCTGTGAATTGCGACGATCATAAAAACCTGTGTATATCCGAGGGAATCAAGGGTTACCCAACTCTCAGAATGTAAGTACATGCACCTTGGTACGAACGCGACCGTGGTCGCTTCATCGATTGTTAATTCGCTACTGTGGATCCAGGTACAGTCAAGGGACGCACAAGGAACATACCAAAGGAAGATCGCTAGGGAACATGCAAGCTTTTGCGGAAAAATACTTGACACCGTGAGTTGAAGGACGATGTGAAAGCACTTGGCATTATGCCGACTTCAGGCTGATACTATACTGGCCGTAGCGGTGAGGTGAAACATCTTGATGCGGAGCACTGGGGCCTTGTGAAACAGCAACACAATGTATACTTTGTGGTCCTGCAAACCTTCTCATCCAAGTCGACTGATCTGGTACGTTTGCGATGTGTTAACTTGGCAGCTATAGAAAGACTGACATTGCAACATGTTGCTTTTAGTCATCTGTCAAGAATGCTGCTGCGCCTTACCTCGTGACATCTGCCTTCTATGAAACCCATGATCCAGAGATTACTGACATGGCAAACGACGATGAATTTCACGGATCTATACTTGCAGTTTTCAAGGATGGCGCCTCGAGACCAACCGCTCGTCTTAGCCTACCAGCTTCTCCGGAACAGATCAGCTCATTCGTCCTCGCTCAGCGGAACCCGACGGTTTTTGAACTTGATTCTGGCAATTTTGACGACATTATGCAGTCTCCAACACGTCCCCTCGTTGTGCTTGTCGCACTCAAGAAGAGTGGCAGGGCACAAGGCGATTTGGAGAAGGAAACTGGAGAGTTGCACAAGATTGCAAAAGCTTGGTATAGAGGAGGTAGAACATTCGAGCAACCTGTTTGGTTTGCATGGATCGATGGGGAAAGGTACAAAAAGTGGCTGAAGCAAAACTATGGGTATGTTCAGTGATAGGGATCAAATTGCATCGCGGTGCTTCCTTAACTCGTTTCTCCGTATAGCATCAAGCACACTCAATTACCTGCTGTCGTTTTGGCTGATCCAGCTGTAAGTGGTCAAACTAACCGACTCTTCTTTCTGAAATATATGGAACATCGCTGATATACGGATAATCAGAACCATCAATACTATGATACCACGTTGGAGAGGTCGAAATTGATCTTTGAAGGCTCCAGCGTCTTTTCCACTCTGGAAGGTGCATATCAGCATTTCCTGAAGCCGAAGACCAGTGATTCGACGTTGGAGTGGGGATCCAAGGTGAGCTTGAATAGGCAGACTCCTTACTCCTTAGGTGGGAGAGCAGCTAGACTGATACCCAGTTTTGCCGATCAGGGTTTGACGAACATTCTTGTCGGAATGGTGGTAAGTAGTCTCCAGCAGTATGAAGCCATTACAACGGTAGTACTGATTTGCGCATAACATGTGGTACCCTTAGCACACGGGCCTCAGGCATCCCATCTTGACAGTCTTCATCTTTATTTGCGTCGTGGCTTCTCTAGCGTATGCGTTGCATAAAACGATTCAGGCGGACCTGAAGCAAACAGGATCGCGTCTCGACTAGGGAGACTTATTACAAATTGCGAATACTATTGTACATAACTGTTGGGCTTCTTGAAGGGCCAGTGCCGCTGGAGGCAGTGATGGAGGCGCCCAAGCATCGTTTTTCAGTTACCGGTTACAGTTTAATGCTGTGTTCAAGCTCCCCGAGTGGTTCTCCGCAGCTGCCAAGAACGGGGTTCTTATATCAGCATCGCTCCTGAGTACCGAGCTACAGACCCGCCGCCGGCTAAACCCGCACGTGCAATGCAGCCTGTGCGCTCAGTCAGCAAGCAGAGAAGAGCAGAGAAGCTGGCAGAGACAAGCTAGAAGAGCGCGTCTCGGAAGCAAGCAAGCGTCGCCCAGCAACTGAGAGTTTTGCGTTAGAAGGCATCGTGGATTGAGCTGCGATGCACGCACGACACCAGTCAGTTGGTCGTGGTATATTCACAGTGTCGCACTACCAAGGACTCTGCGATCTGGGACACTGAGATCGTAAAATCTTCCCTCTGCACCGGAGCTCTTCTGATAGCTTCCCCGATAGCTAGCCAAAGGCAACGCCACGCTTCCACTATCCTCGCTGCTCCTTGTTCCAGGCATGCTGTAAAGGTCGACATCGCTTCTTCTGATCTGGTTTACGGCACTCAGCTCATTACCGACACAACGATTCTGCCGGCGAGGATCTACCTTGCATCACCCTTCCCCACGCAATCGGCCGCTTCTGAAACCGCTGTAACATGTCTGCCTTTCGCGATATTGTAGCGGCGTTGAAGAATGCCACAACGAGTCACGCCACAGCCGTTGACGCCCTCGTTGAATTCATTCAGGCAAGGCGTAAAGGAGGAGCTTCCCTGTACGATGTAACCTTACAGCTCGTGGAGCTCATGCAGAAAGTAGGTGTGAAGCTATGGAAGTTGTTTCTGAGATTGGCAATGAAGCTGATATTCCTCAATTCTCAGACTCCACCGATACTCGATGTAGCTTTTGATGAAGCACGCCTTCTCACGGATCTCCCACCTCACACGGATCTCACCCCGGATTTACTGTCACGGTCGTTATCGCGAACAATATCAAAGTCTCAAGTTGGCGCCGTTCTTGCGCAGCTCCCCGACGCAGTGACTCTAGGCAATGCCCGAGAAGTCGTCCTCGAATGGGCACTGGGAATGGAGTCAAGTAAGTCGACATCAGAAGGCAAGTTTGGAGGGAAAGGCACGGTTTCAGTGGCAGCATTGGAGGAAATTGGAGCCAAATTTGACGAGCTTGAAGAAGCTTTAGGTGGCGGCAAAAACCAGGTTGGAGTGGATCCAACAGCAAATGCGAACGCGGATGCACTGGCACTTCTGCTTTCAATTAGGCTGTCATTAGGTTATCTGAATGAGGAGCAGCTTCTCCGACAGCTGGAGACTTTGCCGCTGTCCGACGGTGAAGCGGTTTTGCGACATTATATCAAGCGTCGATTAGCCGGAGAGGGGCGATATGCGATTGGCAAGAGTCTGGAAGCATTGGAGGCAAAGGCCGACCAACGCCGACCTGCGCTGAAGGCCGTCATACGGACTGTGAAACGCAAATACATGTTCCCCGAACAGGCAGTTCATCGCATGCCACAGCCGCCACAAAACAAATCAAAGTGCATCGCCACCATTCAGTCGTTCGTCTCGTCCAGTGCAACCCCTTCTGGGACCAATGACAACTTGGACGATGCGATCGCGGCTTATGCATTCGAAGTCTTATCAGAATACGTCGTGAAGGAGAAACGGGACTACATGCGGAGCGAAAAATGGGTCAAATCTGGACGAAAAAGTTTGTCGAAGGATGTCAACGATATCGAGGACAAGCTTTCAAGCATGTTTTCCGGTTCAGGGAAAAGAAGTGGCGGATCGCCATTGCTTCCAGTCTTTGATGTGGTTCGACGACTGTACAACCTGGAAACTATCACAAGCTCGGCCGTCCCATCTTTCTCTCCGATAACAATCTTAGATGAACGTGTAGCCTATTATCCTCCGACAGCTCAAAGTGTTACATCTGCTCTATATTGCAACCCGAGACTCGATACCGCGAAAGCAGTATCTGTCTTGATAGAACTGGTAGATTACGAAAAGGATTTAAGGATGCACGCCGTACAGAAAACGAAACGCTCAATGACATCTCAGGATTCTCCGTCTGGACTGACGAGGCGGGATAGCGAGGATAACATGGCTGAATTGGCTTGGGGTAACATCGAAAAGAGGAAGATGGCAACGGTGTTGGAGAGCATCGAAAGAAGGGTAAGTCAGAATATCCTTCTGGTTTAGTCTTACATCTCATATTGCCCCGCCCTCCCTAGTTCCCTGAAGGGGATTATCGAGAAGCTTTCCGCATTGTCGCCGTTTCTACGGACTGCCCGCCTCGAGCGCTTCTAGACCGCGCGCCCTCGTATACAACCGTGGCAAGCGAGCATACCAAGATTCGGACCGTTGAGTATCTTGATGGAGACGTGCCGGGATACAAATTAACATCGCCCAACAGAAATCAATCTGCGCAACTTTCGCGACCATCGATTAGAACTCAAATCTCGAGCGAGAGGCGTGATCAGGACCGATCACATTTAGCGGATCGGATCGAGACTTTGGGTATAGCTGAGGTCCCTGAATCCACTTCGAACGAGATGCCACCGATGGCTACCTCTACTCGGCCAGCTGGTAGAAGCCCTCATGCGAGAACAAGACCCAATGCTTAAATTGCTGTTGTCTGGATTGTTTGAGTTTTTTGCAGCAAGTAGCTCTCCCAGATCTAGTGATGGCTCACGCTTAATTTTACTTTCCATCGAATTGAGACTGTTGAATCCACTTTCACCCTCAGATACTTGTTCCTGCTTTATCTTCGATTGTTTCGCCTTTGTTTTGGTGACTCTTCGTTTACCGACATTTTGAAACAAGGCAGCGTAGTTGGGTTCTCGTTGCACATACATAGGGGAAATACTTTCCTCCAGAGGTGCTTGTTCCATTGTTGGAGGCACAAAGTCGTAATAACCATCCCTGAACATTTGCTTTGCATCCGTATCCATGTCGCTTGCATCCGGATCTGGTTTAACTTCGCCGTTCTTCATTTCTTGGTCGGGCCAAATGGCTCCAGGATCGACCGTTTCGTTCTTGGTTGGCGTCTTGAAGCGGGTAAATATACTCCTCTTCGACCTCTTCAGTTTCTTGTCGGAGAAATCCATTTCCGCAACTTCATCTTTGGGACTCATGATCAAAAACTCATTTATGTTGTCATTATTGGAATTCTCGTCAAGGTCTCCGGTAGATGTATCACCATCTTGATTTGTATTTACAATAGAAGGACCGTTGGATTTGAAAATGCTTCGAATAAGATGGCGCGATTGCTGGTCTTGATATGAAGATTTTGCTGCCGTGAATTTTTGTGGGGCTGGCGAAGAGGGCGATGGTGGTGTGGTTATTTTGGACAGCGCATCCGAAGGTCGTTGGCGATCATTCATGAACGGGATATAGTTGGAAATGGAGTTGGTGAAGCTACTATAGCGTCCATTTTGGCCACTTTCCCGCCGACTCAATGGAGTTGACTGTTGACTGTCAAGTGATGGACGCAATGAATATAAGTCCAAAGAGGGTCTATGCATTGCACTAGGAGGCCCCTGATCGACAGAATTGGCATTCAAGAATTGGTGAGCCGAAAAAAATGACGGTTGAGTCGAATGAATCGAGCCAGCCGATGGAGTAAGCGAATTGTTTGTGGTAAACGGACTCAATTCGTTCATATATGTGCCGTCATTGTAGTTCCCACTGGGTCCGTTGACGAAGGCTCCCAAAGTGGTCCCAGTGTAGCTGTCTATCGACTGATGCAGCGGACTCGGTCCATTATCACAACCAGACATGTTGCTATTCGAGCTATTTTGGGTGATACCTTCATTGGGTTGGTTTTGGTTTACGTCTAAGGAGAGTCCCTGGAGAGCTGTGAACAGCTGTGGGTTACCTTCGGGGCTACTCAAGTGCATTGGAGATGGACCATCCTGGGCCGGTGCCAGCGCAAGAACTGATGACTGGGAGGGAAACACAGGCTGAGAAAACTTTGATGGAAGAAACCCACCGTGAAGCGTTTTGCCTGCTGGCACAAACAGGTCTTCTATTACTTCATCATAGAATGCTCCGGGAACTTTAACGTGATTTTCCATAGGTAGGTCAAAGTCTTGCATGTACCGTGAATGTGGCGTGGCATTGACTCGATCTTCATCCATTGCCGTGCCATCGCCCATGTCTGTGGCTCCATAAAACCCATTCTCCGCACCCCTGAACCCAGGCTCGTCACCCATATCATAGTCTGGGGCGGCTGAATTGACCTCGGGGTACGGCAGATTGGACCATTGGTCCACAAAGCCATTGGGTTCGTGGCTGGAAGAAGGTTTTGCGGTTACAAAAGAGCCCCCAGTTTCCGAGTTGGTGCGCATCGGATCAGGATGTGATCGATCTCGCGACGGAAATTGGTATAACCTTTCCATGTTCCAAAGTGTCTATACAACCGAGCAGAATTTGTTTTTAGAATTTTGTTGCGAATTGGCAATGCGGCTATGATAACCAGATCTGCGGCCTACGGGTACCGTGTGCAGTCCCAAATCCGCGAACGGTTGCAAATTCATCCTATAATATAGTACATACTGTTACATTTCATTGACTCATCTCTGTCGAAAGCTTTCCAGCTTAGTCTTGTTCTTTGGCTTCGTCCGATGGAACTCGTTGCCGTATATCTCCATCGACCGTATCCAGATCGGGGTTCATCACCTTGAGCACGGATCTACGTTTGGAACTCACCAATACTTGCACATCCATCATCTCGTCAAGAGAGTTATCGGAATCGTAGTTGGTATGATTATCTGACTCTGCCATGTTTTCGGAAGACATTTCGTCGTCAAAGAGCCTGCCTCCGGTGGATATCAAGGTATTTTGACTGGCCTTTTCTCGCAACGTTCGAGGCCCAGTCAAGTTCTTTGGTGATAACATCATTCTTGGTGAGCCAGGAGTGTTGGTAAATGAGAAATTTCCTTTCACCTTTGAGACTGAACGGTTCATAAAACTTCCTTGCAAAGGAGTGGGCGATGGTTTTTCAGGCAATTCGTGTTCTTCGTTGTTGTACTCACCACTAGTCAAAGTATCTTTGGACGTCCAATGGTCGTTATGGAACTTGCTTCTTTTCTCCTCGTATTCTTGTCTTTTGCGAACCCACGAGTCTATCAGAGCACCGTCAAGGGTACTAGCAGAGTCTGCTTATA